>CM056049.1:517489025-517684025 GCA_029574335.1 Rana kukunoris
CCACCACTGAGGACCTGCGGCTGAAGGCAATGACAGATTTCTACAGAATTGCCAGATTCCCACGCACCATCGGGGCCATTGATTGCACACATGTGGCACTCCAGCCCCCCCTGGAGACAGAGCACATGTAGCGCAATCGGAAGAATTGGCACTCCATCAACGTACAGGTGATAGTTGATGCCCAAGGCCTCATATGGCACGTCCGTGCCAAAACACCCGGATCCACCCATGACAGCTACATCTACAATCAATGCCACATCCGAATGGAATTCGATCAGAACGTGTATGGGAACACCTGGCTGGTTGGTGAGTGACATGGGAGTCAGGCATGACTATCCCCTCCCGTGATGCACACCTCACAAGTGGCACATGCATGACTAACATTCTCCTGTCTTTTCCCTTCCAGGTGACTCTGCATATGCACTGGGACCCATCTCATGACTCCTATCCGGAACCCCCAAACCCCAGGGGAGGAAAGATACAATCAAGCACACATCAAAACCCGAGCAGTGGTGGAGCGCACCTTTGGCCTCCTGAAGTCACGTTTCCGATGCCTGGATAAGTCTGGGGGTACACTGTTGTATTCCCCAAACTTTGTGTGCCATATCATCGTTGCATGTTGCATGCTGCACAATCTCGCAGTGAGGAAGGGCCTGCAGGTTGAGCTACGTGATGACCTGACCCCCCAACCAGACAATCAACCCCTAACCGAGGATACCCCGTCTTCTGAGGGAAGAGCAGTCAGGAGACAGCTCACATTGGGCATCTTTGCACGTTAAACACACACATTAATCATGGCACATTGAGAATGCATGCATGCACACCACTGGTGGTCCCTAGCACACACACCCCACATCCTCATCAAATTGGATTGGCACCAGTCCACGATGCAGGACTGGTGAGCAGTAACGCCACGTCAAGGCTCCAATTATGTCACTGTACATTCATACACCATTCACACGGACCTGGGAATCACTTCTCCCTGGTCCTGGGGAACCCTTCTCCACCAAAATTGAGGATGACACCCCTTTTCCAGCAGGAATGTCACCCCCACATTCAAACACCATGCACAACCCAAAATTTTAAAAAAATGTCAGCAAAAAAAAATGTCAGCAAAAAAAAAAATGTCAGCAAAAAAAAAAAAATGGGGGAAAAAAAAATTATTGCCCTCTGCGTGAGCCACGCCTGGGGCGCCCCCAGCCACGGCCCCGGCCCCTCAGGGGAGACTCATGGGGGAGGGGCAAACACGGGGAAGGAGGAGCAGCCCCTGATATCTGCCCACCTGGCGGCCTGCCCTCCAAGGCCACGGCAATTCTGTCCAGGGAAGCACCAATTGTTGCCATGTTGGCCTGGATAGCCTGGGTAAGGGCCCTCACATCCTGCCCAACGCCTGCTGCTGTAGTCTGCAGTTCATTTAGGCAGGTTGTGAAAGCCGGGAGTGGGAGTCAAGGTTACCCAGCGTATCCTTCATGGAGGACAGGCTCTCCTCCACCCGCCCAAAAGTCTGGCAGAGCTGTCCCAGATGGCGGGGTCTGGAGGGCCTGGTCCCTTCGCAGACTGGCGGGCAGGAGATTGGGCGCCCCCCTGGTGCGCTGGGATGACATCCTGCCTCCAGCTGATGGTTGTGGGCGGGGAGAAGGGGAGGCCCTTGTGAGGGGAGCCATGTTGGGGGGGGAGGAGGGGGGGGGGGCTCCCCCTTAGGGAGGGCAGGCTTCTGCCAGCCAGAGGGGAAGAGTCCGCACAAACCACTCGTCCAGTGCCTGACTCCTCCTCCTCCTGATCGTCCTCCTCCTCATGATTCCCCTCCTCCTCATGATCGTCCTCCTCCTCATGGTCGTCCTCCTCCTCTCGAACCTCCTCCGCGGACTGTGGCCTTGGGGGGGGGGCCTCATTAGGCTGCTGTCCTGGTGTTGGAGCGGTCAGTCCAGATGGCCCTGCACCCTCCTGCACATCTGTGGATGACACAAACCATTCACAGGTTGGAGGATCCACACACTTGCCACATATTCCTTTCACCCCCTCCCCCACACATGCTACACACCTGATAGAAAAAAAAACCTTACCTGGCACCGCGGGGACCGGACTTGTGTCAAAGCCTGGCAGGCCCTCCACTTCATGCCGGTGAAAGGTCAGGGCCACCACTTGCTCCGTCGCTGTAAGCCTAATACGGCATGGTGGGCCCCCTCCTGTGCCCCTGGCATGGGCATGCATTGCGGCCAGTTTCTTTTTCACCTGACGCCGGAGATCATTTATTTTTTTGTCGATCCCAGACCGGGTCCGTGTCTCCCCCTCCCCCGAGGAATTCACCTGCTCCGTGATCCTATCCAATATCTCCCTCCTCCTGGCCGGGGTGGTGGTGGCACTCTGCGGGCCGTGGAGAAAACGCCCATACTCGCTAATGGCCCGGGCAAGGATTCTTTTTTCCCCACAGTAAAATTGAGCTTTCTTTTTCTCTCAGTCATACTTCCAAACAAACTCACTACCAGTCTCCAAAAATCAGTCACAAATACAAGCACAACCAATCAGGCAAGAACACACACAAAGAGAAAAGAACACCCAAAAATCACACTAGCACTCAGCAAGAAACAGTCACCCAAAAAAAAAAAGCAAGAAAACAAACGAACAAAAATAGATCAATCAAACAATCAGTCTCTCAAACACTTATCAAATACACTTTCACAAATATACCAACAAGCACTTGATCACACAGAACACTAATCTGACAACTACAAGACACACTGCAACGAACAACAGGAACAAAAGCACTTGGTTAAATGGGAAGGGACACAAAGGGATGTACTTTTGCAATGCAAGTGCGTTTGTGTGTGTCTATTTATGCTGTCTGCGTAGTTCACAACGTTGCCCTAGTTTCCAATTTCACTAATTGCGCCGCTCCCGAGTTGTGAGCATGCGCACAGCGGAGCTGACATGGTCTCGTTCAACGCGCGCATGCGCGAGCCGGCCGGCCCTTCATTTGCATGGGGTCACGGCTCATTTCAATGTAACACGCCCACGTCCCTCCCAATTTGTATTACTCCTCCTTACGCCTCTGGAAAAAACCTTACGCTTGCGCAATTTCCTGCGCAAAAGCTACGTGAATCGGGGGATTACGCGGCTAGATGGCGCAAGTCTAACGTAATGGCGGTGCGCTACGCCGGACCGATAATGCGCCGATGTACGTGAATCTGGGCCAAAGTGTCCAGCAATGTCCATCCTTCTTCAATCTGATGCACCCGAAAAATATAATTAAAAAAAGCAGCAATATAAGGTAGCCGCCTACGCGGATGATCTTCTCTTTTTTCTCACCAATCCTGTGACATCTCTGCCAGTTTTGCTGAAGGAGTTCGCTATATATGGTTATGTTTCTAACCTCAAAATTAACTATGCCAAGTCTGAAGCCCTGAATCTCTCGTTGCCGGATAATGTCCTGTCCCAGGTGAGGGCGTCGTCCTCCTTTAGGTGGGAAACCAAATCTTTAAAGTATCTGGGAGTATGGCTCACGCCAAACCTAGCAGACACATATAGACAAAACTTCCCCCAGTTCCTTAAAAATGCGGAGGTAGATCTGGAGAAATGGAGATCCGGGCGTTTTTCTTGGTTCGGGTCGTGCAGCCATCATTAAGATGGTACTTCTTCCCCGTCTGCTCTATCTCTTTCATACCCTACCCTTAAAATTCCCAGGGTCTTTTTCGCCTCGCTGAAATCTCTACTACTGAAGTTCATATGGAACTCGCAAAGACCCAGGATTAAATACTCTTTGATGCTGAAACCTAAAGATCGAGGGGGGATGGGCCTGCCTGACTTCCTGTCATACTATAAGGCTACTCACTTGACCAGGGTCATCGATTGGCATTGCCATGGTTCCCTGAAAGACTGGGTGTCACTGGAGGCGGATCTTTGCCCGATTCCGCTCCAGTTTGCCCCATGGATTTCTCGGGATGATTTCCCTCCAGACCTGAAATCCCACCCTATTACGGGCCCCACTTTGGAAATTATACACAAGCTTGCTAAGACCCCTGCAATTACTTCCCAACCAAGTCCACTAACTCCCCTAAGGGACAACCCGGGTTTCATACCGGGCCTGAATAACCCGCACTTCAGAACGTCAGTAGACTCACGGCCCCTTCTGGCGGGAGATTGCTTCAAAGATGGGGTACTTAGGGACTGGACCGCTCTTAAAAAGGATGCAAATGTCCCACAGATGCCCCTTTGGGCTTATTTCCAATTGCGTAGTTATCTTGGAGGGGGGTCTAGGAGAGAGGCTTGCAGCAGGCCCCTTACAGCCTTGGAGTCAATCTGTCTTGAGGGTTCACGTTGCGTGAGATCTACCTCTATGGCCTACTTATGGTTGCAGGACGAGGAACATGGGGCGGCCAAGGCACTCAGAGCGAGATGGTCAAAGGATCTGCGTATTGAGATCACCCCTAAACAATGGAGGTACGCTTGTATTATGATGCATAAATGTTCAATAAGTACTACAATGCAAGAAACGGCTTACAAAATCATGACCCACTGGTATAATACCCCGACTAAAATGCATGGATGGAACCCTCAAATCCCAGACGAATTTTGGAGGTGCGGAACCGGAAAGGGATCCTTAGTCCACATTTGGTGGCAGTGCCCATCCATTGTACCATTTTGGGACAAGGTCATTCTGTTGACCAAGCAAATTACTGACACAAGTATTGACCTGAATGCGGCTTCTTGCTTACTTCATGTCACAAACGCCTCATTGAAGAGGTATAAAAAGCTCTCTGACGAGACATCTACTGAACGCAGCTAAATCCCTAGTCCCTCTATACTGGAAATCTTTGAGGGTCCCATCCATTGCTGAGTGGCTCAGAAAAATTTCGGACGTCTATGCTATGGAAGAAACCCTGGCCCAGTCGACCGATCAGGTAGACAAACTCCAGGAGATGTGGCGACCATGGGTGGAGTTTCGATATTCCTCTACATACTCAGAGATCCTGACACGGGCGCCTACCTAGGACACACGTGAGCGGTGCTTTGGGCACAGGCCCATACATACTACATTGACTGTTACCATGATTTCCTACTCTAGATCTTTTCTCTGTCTTTCTCTTTACTGTTTCTGGCTTGAATCTCGATGCTTAAAGTTTGCTGCTTGAAAATTAGCCTAGTTAGTTAGTAACTATGCCTTACTGCGCCACTGTTGAACGGCGTGACCTGCAGGGGGCCTGTCCGGGCCGGCCTTCAGGAGGCCATTGCAGATATAAGGCGGGCCTCTATGTTTAATATGTTGTTTGTACCTGGCCTTATGTTAATTGACGTGGGGCGCTCTGTCTCCCCCCTCCCCCGCTTATGTATTCCCAGGTATATTGTAATGCTTGCCTTGTTATGTTCCTGCTAATAGTGTTAACCTGCAGGCAGCTGTAAACTTCTGTCGTTTGCGATTCACATTGTTATATTTTGTGTGACATAATAAACTTTGAATGTTTAAATGCGCCCGTAGATGCGCCATTCCGGCACTAAAGTATATCCTGTTCCCCCTCCCCGCAGTGAAGTTACTTTTGTTCTGAGATGGCTGCTCCCGTTCCCCGCAAACACAGGAGAAAGCTGAACTTTAAAGGCCAGGAGCTGTCAGCCGTCATCTCAGCTATGGAGACCTATGATGTCTTCCTCCATGGCTGTAAAAGTTGACAGACAAGCAGGGACAGAGGTGTTGTCCTGCAAGTGGGGGGGGTGCTCAGCTAGCTCTTATCGTCGGTAACGCTGCTGTAGCTGCTCTCCTGCTGACCTGTGGCCGTCTGGAGTAAAGATAAAGCAGCTATTTGTAGAAATAACTTTGCGACGGACGGACGACATATGCGCGGCGCATGTAGCCAGCGTATGGTGCTAATCCGTTCGAGAATTGGGAAATCTCCCTCATTTGCATATTTGCAGGGGAAATCAATTGGCACGACTGATGCGCTGACGATACTCTGGGGTCGGAAAGTTAAGCCGGTCGGGGAAAGCCCGTTTTCTGTCGCATCTAGTTTGGTGGGTACGGCCGCGGAGATACAACGGCGCATCTTGACAGTTACGCGGCGCATATCGAAATACTCCAGCGCAACTCTACCTGAATCTGGCCCCATGTCTTACTTCCGAGCCCTCAGTTCCAGCACAAAGCTCTGAAGTTACGGTAAAGTATGCTGAACTTTCAGAGCACATGCGCCAGTGATGTTGCTGGCTGCATGCAGGGTGAATATCTCCTAAGCAGTGCACATTTAAGAGATATCCATTAAAAATGGCCCAGCGGGGTTTACAACCACTTTAATAATTACCAGTAATTTTATTTTTTACTTTATCCTGAGTCTAAAAAAATAGGTCTAGCCCAAAAAATTTTTTTTCAGTTTTGGATACAGTTTGTAAGTGTTAGAAAATCTGTTTTTTTTTTTTTTTTTTTACTGTCTTTCTGTCTGCAGTAGTAAATTAACTCCACTATGTGTCCTATAGACTGTTGTGACTGGGAGACAAATTAGGGGAATGTATGATTTTACAGCTGTCCCTAAAACAGATTTTAGAGGCAAACCTTGCGGAGGAGTTATGTGTTTCACTATCAGGGGAGAGATTTTCCGTAATTTTGGAGAGATTTCCACCTAATCCATGTAGTGTATCTGTTGAAAACTGCTTTAGATGCAGGGAAATCTCCCTGATGGGACACAGGCAACAGTAAATACCTGGCAGAGGTATAACCATTGCAAAGCGAATGAGAAATTTAAATATTTTGTGATCCCCATGTGCCTCACAAAAAAATCAAGCCCTGGTAAGCCAGATTGCTGCTTCAGACGCAGATGCTTCTTGGGTTTGACTATGGCACTGCAGAAATATTCAATTACAACCAGGTTATAGTAGGTAATTTAGCACAGTGTTTTTGGGAGAAAGCCCAAGATAACATAAACAATTATTTACAATCTCAATGTAGTGTCCATGTTGTCCATTCATAGATCAAATAATGGTGAATAACACCATACATGCTCTGACAAGTTGTAATTATCATTAGTTATCTTAAGTATGTATGAAGAGTTTTGATATCAGCCATGAGTCTATAATATATATGATAAGCATGCGTAATGTGTACACAAAAATAACACTTTGGCTACTGGTCATTCAAATTTAATGCCACAGAAAGGAGTAGATTAAAAAATACTCCAGTGACATATGTGTTTTGAAAGTGACCTGTAAATAAATGGTTGACCTACCAGTATTCCCATAGGGGTAAACTGAAATGGAAAGGCTAAGGTCACTTATTAGGCTAAAAGGTTAATTTCGGTTTAAAATTAAAGTTTTTCCTAGTCTGATATATATCGCTGTTTTAGAGCAGCATAGCGGGGACTTCAGTTTTCACGATTCATTATGCTTTTCTATTGTATGTTTGCACAGGGAGCATTTTATGACACTCAGCTAAACGGCTTATAAGACCTGCAGCTGAACATGATATTGTCCAGTGAATAAAAAAATAAAAAAAAACTTCCATCCATGCTTCTGCTTCAGCTCATTGTTTGGATGGAAGGACTGTAATGTATGTTTGCTCTCTGGTTTAAGTATCTGAGGAGCCTGTTTTCTACTGGCTTCATAATACTATTTGTAAGACACAGATATGTGTGTAGTGACAGCTCTGTATTGCATAAGATAGTACGTTTCCCATACTTAGTAACACAATTACACGGAGTAATAAATGTGATAAAATGTTTTTTTCTGCTCTAATGCCTCGTACACACGATCGAAATTTCGGATGGAAAAAGTCTGACGGAATTTTTTCATCGGATAATGCGACCATGTGTATGCCCCATTGGACTTTTTCCGTTGGAAATTCTGACGGAGTTAAAAAGATAATATGGTCTCTTTTTTTCCGACAGAAACATTTTTGGAATTCGGAAATTCCATTCATCTGTATGGAACTCCGACGGAGAAAAAAAAAACATGCATGCTCGGAAACAATTCAACACAGGCTCGGAAGCATTGAACTTCATTTTTCTAGGCTCGTCATAGTGTTGTACATCAGTGCGTTTTTGACGGTCGGAGTTTGGTGTGTCTGTTTGTATGCAAGACAGCTTGAATGGAATTTCGTCTGAAAAACCAACGGAAACTCCAATCATGGTTACAGGGCATTAGTCTCTAATGTATTGTACATTAAGCATTTTATTTTAACTATCCCAATGGGCAATCAACAATCTACCACTTAGGCTGCTTTCACATGGTGGCGGTATAGCAGCGCGATTTTTAGCGCTGCTATACTGTCGTATTTACCGCGGTATTCGGCCGCTAGCGGTGCGGTATTAACCCCCGCTAGCGGCCGAAAAAGGGTTAATACCGCGGTTTCGCATTGATGTCAATGGGAAGGCGTGGTATAGGAGCGGTGAAGCGGCTAGCAGGACTTTTGGAGCGGTCCTGCTAGCGCACCGCTTCAGTGTGAAAGCCTTCAGGCTTTCACATTGAACACTACAGGGCAGGTTTTTTTCATGCGGTATAGCAGCGCTATTTTTAGCGCTGTACTGCATGAAAAATGTTAAAGGGGCCTTAGTATAGTGGTAAAATAACACATCCTCAATTAATTTTAGTTTAAAAATGTGACAACCTTTTTGGAGACCGATCTTATGCTTGTGATGTCCCCAACCTTGGAGATGCCTTTTGCACGTGGGGGGTAGTTGAGTTTCAGCCCCTGTATGTGACCACTTTTCTTTGCCCCAACATAGCTGTGCAGGTATGTTTCAGGAAAATAAACTTTGGTATTTAGGATATAACTAAAGCTTACCTGGCTCTGTTCTTTGTAATAGATATTCATAAAGGAATCAAATTTGGGACTATACAAGTTGCTCTCTTTAACCACTTGAGTACTAACCTGTATATATCACTTAATTACCAGGGCATTTTTTCAGTGACATGATAGGTTGACTGACAATTACTCAATCATGCAATAGTGTACCAAGATAGGTCAAAAGCGGCTTTCATTTAGTAGTATATAATAACCACTGTGTTTTTGTATGTTTTACTATATAAAGAAAGAAAGACCAGACATTAAAAATGTTTTTATTACTTTCTGTTATAAAGCATATCAAATAAAAATGGCAGGGCAGTATACAGACACCCCGAGATAATCTTTTTATTTTTTTTGCAAATTTTTTTGGGAGTTTGGTAATAGTGCACTAGATACACCATTAACCACTTGCATACCACTCGCCCACAATGTACTGCAGATGGGCAACCCGTACCAGCATAGTCATGTACCTGCACATCACTTGTCTCTTCTGGGTACAGGTCGCATAAACCCTGTCCCCATCCGCTGACTCCTGCTGTGATTGTACACAACAGGTGTTTGTCAGCAGGTCCCAGCAAATGAATCAGTTTGGGACCTGCTGATTGTCCAATTACAGCCCAGAGCCCTGTGTTGACAGTCAACACAGGGCTCTTTACAGAGGGAACAATCCTATCCCTGCAAAGCAGGAAGAACAAACAAATAGATATTTAGTAAAAAGGAGCACATATTAGATACATTAACACTTGCTAGGCACACAGTTAGCCCTTTGATCGATTGATAGATTTTAACGCCTTCCCAGCCATGTCATAAGTACAATGTATAGAATTAGCACGGATCACTGTATTATTCCCTGTATACACGATCGGTTCATCTGATGAAAACTGAGAGATTGACCATTTTCATAGGACGAACCGATCGTGTGTGTGGGCCCCATAGTTTTTTTTCCCATCGGTGAAAAAAATAAGAACCTGTTTTCAATTTTTCTTATGGTTAAAAAAACGATAGAAAAGAACGATCGTCTGTGGGCAAATCCATCGGTCAAAAATCCACACATGCTCAGAATCAAGTCGACGCATTCTCGGAAGCATTGAACTTCATTAGTGTCACTGGTGATGTCAGTGTTAATTCCCACCCAGTGTCAGTTAGTGTTAGATTGTCTGCCTCACAGTCCCACTTTAAGTCTCTGATCACCGCCATCACTGGTATAAAAAAAAAATTCCAGTATATACTGTATAGCATAGTTTGTAAACGCTATAAATTTCATGCAAACCAACCCAATATACCAAAGACATTTAGCAAAATACATTTTGCTCAAAATTTATGAAGAAAGTACATTTTTACTGGATATGCTTTATATCAGAAGGTAGAAAATAAAGTTTTTTTCCCCCAAATTTTTGGTATTTTTTCATTTATATAATAATAAAAAAAAACGGTGGTGATCAAATACCAACAAAAGAAAGCTATATTTGTTTGAAAAAAAAAAGATAAAAATGTAATTTGGGTACAGCGTTGTATGACCGTGCAATTACCAGTTAGAGTAACGCAGTGCTAAATAGCAAAAAACGGCCCGGTCATAAAGGGGGTAAAAACGTACACAGCCGAGATGGTTAATGTACAGGTCATATACAGAGGGAGGAGGTGAAGGGGTTAATGTACAGGTTATGCACAGGGTAAGGATGGGTGAAGGGGTTAATGTGAAGGTAATAATTAATTAATTGTTCATTCATTTATTTAATTTTTCATTTCTTCTTCCTCCCTCCTCTTCCCTGGAGAGGTATAGGAGGCCAGATGTTTTTACATTTGTTATTCCTATGATTGGACATCACAGCAATCCACAAGTACAGAACCACTGTATACACTTTGCCTGTAATCTGAGCTGTCTAATGAGAGCATGGTTACCTTTAACCACTTCAATACAGGGAACTTGTTGACTGGGAACTTCCTGCCCAGGAAAAAATTTAGTTTTCAGCTCTGTCACACTTTGAATGACAACTGTGCGGTCATGCAACACTGTACCCACAAATAGAGCTTTCTTTTGGTGGTATTTGATCACCTTTGCGGTTTTTATTTTTTGCGCTATAAACAAAAGAAGAGAGACAAGTTTGAAAAAAAACACAATATATTTTACTTTTTGCCATTATAAATATCCTTTTTTTTTTTAAACAAATTTTTTCTTCAGTTTAGGCCGATATGTATTCTTCTACATATTTTTGGTTAAAAAATCACAATAAGCGTATATTGATTGGTTTGCGCAAAAGTTATAGCGTCTACAAAATAGGGGATAGATTTATGACATTTATTTTTGTTTTACCTGTAATGGCAGCGATCTGTGATTTTTATTGCGACTGTGACATTGAGGCGGACACATCAGACACTTTTGACACTATTTTGGGACCATTCACATCTATACAGTGATCAGTGCTATAAAAATGCACTGATTAGTGTTTAAATGTGACTGGCAGGGAAGGGGTTAACACTAGGGGGCAATCAAGTGGTTAAATGTATATCCTAGGGAGTGATTCTAACTGTAGGGGGTGGAGACTCACAAGGGGAAGAGACCGATCAATGTTCCTCTGTAATGGGAACACACCATTGGTCTCCTCTCCTCTGACAGAATGTGGATCTGTGTGTTTACACACACAGATCCACATCCTTGGCTGTGTCATCGGCAATCTGGGTGCCTGGCAAACATCGCGGCCGCCAGGCACGCTCACCGTCTCCCGAGCGACGCGGCGGCACACCCCCTAGATGGCAGGGAAGCCCAGGACGTCATATGACGCCCACCCAGGATGGGAGATCGCTCCTTTAGACGCCATATGTCAATATGTGGGATATGAAGTGGTTAAAGTGAATTGTTCCTTATCTTAATTCATGTATTAAAACAAAGTGAAAATTTACATTACACAGATACCGATTTAGGGTATTTTTAGCTTGTTGGGAAGATTTGGGAATTGAGCTTACCTTTTACTTCTTTGCAGGAAAATAAAAGTTTCAGGTTATTACACATGCTCCATTACTATCATCCTACATGACCCATTCAATGATGGGTAGATGTGTCCACACCCAGTATTTCTGGGGAGAAACATGTCTTTTAGCAGCTTTATTGATTCTATACACAGCGTATTATATTATCTTTACATTTTTCTTGCTACTATATGTGCTAAAACATTGGTCAACACGTTCTGGTAAGCCTGCAATTCTTTAGGTGGTGGGATCGTCACGTTGAAGAAGTCACAAATTTTCACGTTCAGTTACTCACTCTCTTGATTCAATCACCAGATAAACTTTTTTAGGACTACCAGGATTTTCTGGTGCAATTGTCCACTTGCACTACGTGCCAGACAGGCACAATAGCTGTTTCTTTCATTAGAAGGACTTATATGCACATTTATTTTTCACTGTTTACATGTTGTAACATATATTGTATGGTAATTGATTTTCACCCAGTCATTTCAGCGCTACACTTTTGTATTCCTTTGTTTTTTGCTTTTTTGAAAAAGTTGTGTTAGCTGCTATCATTTATACTTATCTGGCAGCGCAGGGTATCCACTCTTCTACTATATGTGCTAAAACAAGAAGGACAAACACAGACCAACATCAAGGTCTGGGATGAGGCTTGTAGAGCCTTAGCTAAAGCAGTAGAGAGGCTTCCACTGACCAGCTGGATAAGTGCAGCAGCAGATCACCTTGAAGGTTGATACATGCTCACCTTAGTTGTAGAGTCTAAGCACTAACTGGTGTTCACCAGAGCTCCTGATGGTGGAGATGGGTTTTGCTGCATGTAAGTACCAGGTCGCGCTCCTGAGTATTGTTCTACCATGAGGGGAGCAAGCTGGTATCCGGTAGCAGATATAGCGAGATCAAGCAGAAGCAAAGTCAATAAAAAAGCCAAAGGTCGGCAACACGTGGTAGCTTAAAAATGGAAAGCTACAGGAGTGATAGGAGCCAAATATTGGCTGAAGAAAGCACAATAATCTGGCAAAGAATTCAGGGTTCACCAAAAATAAGAAACAAGGCAAGAGGCCCAAACAATCAGACAGCATTTGAGGCGGCTCAGCAAGAAAAGACATGCCAGAAATGGAAGAGGTTATAGGTTTAGACCTGGGTCCTGACAGTTACTATTTTTGAAGCAATTTTTTATTAGTTTTGGTGTATGTTTATATGTTACCATATGTGTAAATATGATGATTTGATGTTTTCAAAATAAATAAAATGGTTGACTTTAAAACATTTTTTTTTCTAATAATTTTTTTTAAGCATGTAGGTTACTTTTATAGATTAGATCAAAACATACACACGATATAAATATATATATATATATATATATATATATATATATATATATATATATATATACAGGCATGCCCCACTTTTGAGTACACAGTGTGTACTTAAAAGTGGGGTATGCCTGTATATATATATATAACCACTATATCATTTAAATAAGTTAGCATGCTTGAAAAAAATTGGTACTAAAATGATCCTAAAAATTACTTTTATCATAAACAAAATAATCACCATGAAATGTTTTTTAGAAATTTCTGATAACTAAAACTATTGTTTTCTGTTCCATCTGTAGAACATAGACGTATTTAGTTCACGGGAGATGAAATAGCCATAGGAATAGCATAAGTCACACAACAATGCCCTCAATCCTGCAGACAGAAAATGTAATTGAAAGTTTTTTTTTTCAATCTTTTTGTCTCTGCTAACACCATAGATGTGTTGCTTTCAGGTTGTTAGCCTACAGACTTATCTGAATATCCCTCGGATTTCAGGATACAGCAATACATGCCATGTATCATTCTATTGCCATATTTTATGGAGACAGTTGCAGATGGGTAAACAATTCTTCTTAAGTTGGGTGCTCTATCTTCATGTCTTTGTCCTGGCTTTGGAAGAATTTACTTCAACTGCTATTAAAAGACAGGGAAGTTACAGAAGAACTTCTCAGAAAAAAAATGTATTTTCTCTCTATACACCCCCAACTAAGAAATCCTATTATATGATCTATAAAAGGTTGCTTCTCTGGGATATAATAGTTTGCTTCCCATAGACTGATGTGATAACCAGCACAGCTATGGTAGATGTCATTACTTGCAGTAAGCACAGTAAAGATTTTAATACAGTTAGTGACCATATGAATTAAGTGACATATTCGAAGCAGATTTCTGTAACCACTTCAGTGCCAGAACCTTACCTACCTTTCTCCCCGTGATTTTTTCATTTTAATGCTGATTTTATACTTTAAAACTTTTAGCTTGTGCAGTCTTTTCTAATTAAATATATTGTATAACTTTTTTTAGTTCAGATAAGCCAAGGCTTTCATCTGGTAGCAGATTGTAATACGTGTATTTTTATCCTTTAGGTTATGGGCCAGATTCAGGTAGATCAGAGCATCTTTGCTCTGGAGTAACGCATCTCATTTGCGTTACGCTGCAGAAATTTTAGGAGCAAGTGCTGTTATTCAGGAAGCACTTGCTCCTAAAGTTGCGGCAGCGCACCGCAAATGAGCCAGCGGAATTCAAATTGGGCGGGTACGGGGCGTGTAGTATTCTAACTATGCGCGATCCTGCGGCGAACGTACTGCGCATGCGTCGAGTGTCGATGCATCCCAGTGCGCATGCTCCAAGTTCTGTCAGTGAACATCAATGACGTCACGTCCCCATTCATGAATGCTTTACACAAACGACGCGATTTGTTTTTTTTCCGACGTGATGACGACAGCTATACCTAACATAGGATACTCCACTAGGGGGCTGCTTTATCTATACGGCGCGTATCGCTTCCAGAAACGTCGTAAATTCACTGCGTCGCGCCCGAAAAAGATCGTGAATTGCCGATTTCCGCTCATTAACATATTTTTTGAGCGTAAATCGGCGGAAACGCCCCCGGCGCCATTTTTAAGTTGAAGTAACGATGCGATGGCGAAATTCAATTACGCCGATTGCATCGGAACTCCAACCCGGCGTTTCTTGTTTTCTGGTTATAGAAAACAGAAACGCCGGCTTAAAGTGACAGTTAGGCTGGCGGATCACTGGATCCGCCAGCCTAACTCTACCTGAATCTGGCCCTTAGTGTGGGGGTGACACAGAATGCTATCCTTGGTAGTGTGGAAGACTAACATTCCTATCTCATTTTGAAAGGTGAGGAAAAAAAGGTTGGGCAACAGTCACTTTATTTACTGCTGATCTTAATTTCAAAAGTGAAGGTTTAGTTGTGCAGGTTACCCAAGGTACCGCTAAGGTATTGGGCCTTCAGCACATGCCACAGGTTGGGGCAAGGCCCAAGCAGAGATCTTAGCACACATCCTCTCCAGACTAAAGCCTGTGAGGGTAAGAGAACTCTGTATAGGTGCTCCAAATATTTATACTCTTCTCAAACTATAACTCTGAACAAAGACTACAGGGATTAGTTAGGTGACTTAGGTCAGTCAAATATTTTTTAAAGTTGACTGTCCTTCCCACACTAATTACTGGTACTTCCTTGAAAGTAACAGGCAGAAGCATACAACATATCGAGATTAGGAAATCCAGCTCATTAAAAAAAAAGAGAGCTTAGGCTGATTACAGCATAGTGGCTAACCATCAGAAAAGTGAAAAGAAACCTATGGGCATAGCATATACTTTAATTTTCCTGACAAACTCCATGGCAGCATATGTATGGGTTAACCCCGCCTCTTCTCCAATCCCATAGTATCCCACTCCCATTAACCACTGGCAGAATAGCTCCACTGGGCGATACCCCATATAGGTAAGCTGTACCCCTTAAGCACCGCCGGAGGCGTGCATGCGCCCACTGCACGGCTGGGGAACTGTTGCGCTAGCTACCCGTGATCGTGGGCATGAGTGCCAGCACAGGGATTTATGTGTGGAATCACACAAATCCCTGTTTTGTCAGGGAAGAGAAGACATAAGCCTGGATTCACAAAGCACTTACACCGATGTATCTCCAGGTACGCCGACGTAAGTACAAATGTGCGCCGTCGTATCTATGCGCCGACCCACAAACCAAGTTATGTAGAAAAATAGGCTTCAGCCGCCCGATGTAACTTTCCTACACCGGCGTATAGTGGACGCATATTTACACTGGACGCATGTGGCGCTCCCATTGATTTTCGGTTCAAATATGCAAATGAGTCAAATATGGCAATTCACGAATGCACTTGCGTCCGGCGCATAATATACGCGGTGCATATATATGAACCGATGTATGTGAATCCGGGCCCTATTGTTTGTTCCTACTAAGTAGGAACAACAACATGTCTCCTCCCCCAGTCAGTCCTATCCCCATACAGTTAGAAAAACACTAACTAGGGAACACATTTAACCCCTTGATCGCCCCCTAGTGATAACCCCTTCCCTGCCAGTGACATTTACACAGTAATGAGCGCATTTTTATAACACTGATCATTGGTCCCAAAAATTTGTCAAAAGTGTCTGATCTATTTGCCGCAATGTTGCAGTACCGCTAAAAATCTCAGATCACTGCCATTACTAGTAAAAAAAATAATAATAATAATAAAAATGCCTTAAAAATGGCATAAATCTTTTCCATAGTTTGTAGATGCTATAACTTTTGTGCAAAAATTCCCCTAAATTGTCGCTGTTCTTTGTTTATAGCGCAAAAAAATAAAAACCACAGAGGTGATCAGAAATCACCAAAAGAAAGCTCTATTTGTGGGGAAAAAAAGTATGCAAATTTAGTTTGGGTACAGCATTGATAGCCGTACAATGTCAGTTAAAGTGACGCAGTGCCAAATTGTAAAAAGTGCTCCGGTCAGGAAGGGAGTAAAATCTTCCTTAGGTGAATTAGCGTGTAAGCCATATCCGGAAGATGGTGAGGATATGAAGATGGTGAGGAGATGGATCCCTTGTTAGTTCCAGCAGTCCCTAGTTATCAGTGAGGTGGAAAAGAGCATATGAATGTAACTATGGTGCAGATGAATGTCATGCCTATGAAAAACCAAAGCCCTGCTATTGGGCAGTTTCGCTGGGTAGCCCTATTTGCAGGTCGCCCAGGATGGATGAAGCAGTCTTCCTACACCATCGCATATGAATGCACTGCCAATGAAGAGCTAAGGCCCTGGCATTGGTGGATAAGTGGCAGTTTGGATAGATAGCCCCGGCAAAAGCGTGTGGCATTGAAAAGCAGCAGTACACCCTCCTCCCCCCGCCTTGGGCTCTGACTATGAACCTCGTTATTATACATGTTCTTAGCATTGTTATAGAGTTGATTTTGGTTGAAACACTTACGTTGACGCATCAGGACTCTTGCCTAAACCACAGCCCTAAAACCATCTGGGCTGGTTGGAAGAAATGAAGCATCTTTAAATAAACTCCAGAAAATTGGTCTCTTAGTTATAACCTTATCTGTACTATTAATATGTCCATTGAAGCCACCAGACTCACCTGTTGTGAACTTACCACTTATGTAAACCAAGAAATTATTCTGTGTCTGTAATTAACTTATTTTATTTTGATGAATTGTACATTTCTTTATCACCTCAATAAAGATATATTGACAAGGAAAAGCAGCAGTAGTCTCCCTACACTGAGCAAAGGTCACATGAGTGTCATCATTTAGTAATTTACAATTGCCTTTTTGCTCCATGGCAGCTGTTTTTGTGATTAAATGTGTCCATAGTCTTCCCTTCTTGGCTCTCATGGTGGCGGACCAGTTTCAGCAGATATATTCGATTGTGTGTACCCGGCCTAAAAGTTGCGGAGGCGTAGCGTAAATCGGATACGCTACGCCCGCACAAAGATACGCTCTCCATCCTGAATCTAGCCCATAGTTATCACGTGTCTGAAAACATGTAATTACATTTTCTTTAGTTTCACTTTTTGAACTCGGCTGCAGTGTAATCTCACAATATCTCACGAGATTACAGGCAGCCCACCCACTTTTACACAGATCTCGGCCGTTCTCAGAGGAAACACTTCTCCTCTGTTCTCCATCTAATGCAGCGTACACACAATAATTTTTCGGCATGAAAAAAACAATGTTTTTCGGCATGTAGAAAAAACTATGGCCCAGATTCACGTACATCTGCGCATTATTGGACCGGTGTAGCGCACCGCCTTTACGTTAGACTTGCGCAATTTTGCTGCGTAATCACCCTATTCTCATAGCTTTTGCGCAGAAAATTGCGCATGCGTAACGTTATTTCAGAGGCGTAAGGCGGAGTAATACAAATTGGGAAGGACGTGGGCGTGTTACATTGAAATGAGCCGTGACCCCATGCAAATGAAGGGCCGGCCAGCTCGCGCATGCGCGCTTGAAGGAGACCATGGTCAGCTCCGCTGTGCGCATGCTCACAACTCGAGAGCGGCGCAATCAGTGAAATTGGAAATGGACTAGGGCAACGTTGTGAACTACGCAAACAGCATAAATAGACAGACACAAACGCACTTGCATTGCAAAAGTACATCCCTTTGTCCCTTCCCATTTAACCAAGTGCTTTTGTCCTGTTGTTCATTGCGTTGTGTTTTGTAGTTGTCAGATTAGTGTTCTGTGTGATCAAGTGTTTGTTAGTAGATCTTTGAAAGTGTTTTTTGATAAGTGTTTGAGAGACTGTTTGTTTGATATATTTCTGTTCGTTTGTTTTCTTGCTGATTTTTTGCTGTTTGTTTTTGTGACTGTTTCTTGCTGAGTGCTTGTGTGATTTTTTGGGTGTTAGTTTTCTCTTTGTGTGTGTTCTTGCTTGATTGGTTGTGCTTGTTTTTGTGAGTGATTTTTGTTGACTGGGAGTGAGTTTTTTTGGAAGTATGACAGAGAGAAAGCGAAAGCGAAATTTTACTGTGGGGGAAAAAAGAATTCTTGCCCGGGCCATTAGCGATTATGGGCGTTTCCTCCACGGCCCAGACAGTGCCAACACCACCCGGCCAGGAGGAGGGAGATTTTGGACATGATCACTGAGCAGGTCAATTCAGCGGGGGAGACACGGACCCGGTCTGGGATTGACAAAAAAATCAATGAGCTCCGGCGTCTGGTCAAACAGAAGCTGGCCAGAATGCATGCCCATGCCAGGGGCACAGGAGGGGGCCCACCATGCCGTATTAGGCTGACAGCGGAGGAACGTGCGGTGGCCCTGACCTTTCATCGACATGAAGTTGAGGGCCTGCCCGGCTTTGACTCAAGTCCGGAGCCCGTGGTGCCAGGTAAGTATTTTTTTAATATCAGGTGTGTAGCATGTGTGGGGGAGGGGGTGAAAGGGAATATGTGGCAAGTGTGTGGATCCTCCAACCTGTGAATGTTTTGTGTCATCCACAGATGTGCAGGAGGGTGCAGGGCCATCTGGCCTGACTGCACCATCCCCAGGACAGCAGCCTAATGAGGCCCCCCCAACAAGGCCGGAGTCCGCGGAGGAGGTTCAAGAGGAGGAGGAGAATCATGAGGAGGAGGAGTCCATGTCAGGCACTGGACGTTTGGTTTTTGAGGACTCTTCCCCTCTGGCTGGCAGCAGGCAGCCCTCCCTAAGGGGGAGCCCCCCCTTTCCTCCCCCAACATGGCTTCCCTCCCAAGGGCCTCCCCTTCTTCCCGGCCACAAGCATCAGCTGGAGGCAGGATTTCGTCCCAGAACACCAGGGGATTGGCCGATCTCCTGCCCGCCACTCTGAGAAGGGACCAGGCCCTTCAGACTCACCATCTGGGACAAGTCAGCCAGACATTGGTGCGGATGGAGGAGAGCCTGTCCTCCATCAAGGATAAGCTGGGGAACCTGGACTCCCACTCCCGGGCTTTCACAACCTGCCTAAACGAACTGCAGACTACATCAGCAGGCGTTGGGCAGGATGTGAGGGCCCTTACCCAGGCTATCCAGGCCAACACGGGAACACTTGGTGCTGCCCTGGACAGAATAGCCGTGGCCTTGGAGGGCAGGCCGCCAGGTGGGCAGAGATCAGGGGCTGCTCCTCCTTCCCCGGTTTTGCCCCTCCCCATGAGTCTCCCCTGAGGAGCCGGGGCCGTGGCCGGGGGCGCCCCAGGCGTGGCTCACGTAAAGGGCAATAATTTTTTTTTCCCCTTTTTGATTATTTTTTTTTTTTGCTGGAAATTTTTTGATTTTGCTGGTAATTTTTTATTTTTTTTTGGGTTGTGAATGCTGTTTGAATGTGGGGGTGACATTCCTGCCGGAAAAGGGGTGTCACCCTCAATTTTGGTGGAGAAGGGTTCCCCAGGACCAGGGAGAAGTGATCCCCAGGTCCGTGTGAATGGTGTATGAATGTACAGTGACATAATTGGAGCCTTGGCGTGGCGTTGCTGCTCACAAGTCCAGCATGGTGGACTGGTGCCAATCCAATTTGATGTGGATGTGGGGTGTGTGTGCTAGGGACCACAGTGGTGTGCATGCATGCATTCTCATTGTGCCATGATTAATGTGTGTGTTTAACGTGCAAAGATGCCCAATGTGAGCTGTCTCCTGGCTGCTCTTCCCTCAGAAGACGGGGGACCCTCGGTTAGGGGGGGATTGTCTGGTTCAGGGGTCAGGTCATCACGTAGGTCAATCTGCAGGCCCTTTTTTTCTGCGAAGTTGTGCCGCATGCAACATGCACCGATGATCTGGCACACAAGGTTTGGGGAATACAAGAGGGTACCCCCAGACTTATCCAGGCATCGGAAACGTGACTTTAGGAGGCCAAATGTGCGCTCCACCACTGCTCGTGTTTGGGCATGTGCTTGATTGTATCTTTCCTCTCCTGGGGTTTGGGGGTTCCGGATAGGAGTCATGAGATGGGGTCCCAGTGGATATGCAGAGTCACCTGTAAGGGAAAAGACAGGAGGATGTTAGTCATGCATGTGCCCCTTGTGATGTGTGCATCATGGGAGGGGATAGTCATGCCTGACTCCCATGTCACTCACCAACCAGCCAGGTGTCCCCATACACGTTCTGATCGAATTCCATTCGGATGTGGCATTGATTGTATATGTAGCTGTCATGGCTGGACCCTGGGTGTTTGGCACGGACGTGCCATATGAGGCCTTGGGCATCGACTATCACCTGTACGTTGATGGAATGCCAATGCTTCCGATTGCGGTACATGTGCTCTGTCTCCTGGGGGGGGCTGGAGTGCCACATGTGTGCAATCAATGGCCCCCACAGTGCGTGGGAATCTGGCAATTCTGTAGAAATCTGTCATTGCCTTCAGCCGCAGCTCCTCAGTGGTGGGTTTGATGATTCGGTTGGCCATGCGTCTGAGGATTGCAGGGACAACCTGGTGCACACATCTGCTCATGGAGGATTGTGACATCCCAGCCACCACTCCACTTGTACGCTGAAAAGAGCCACTGGCAAGAAAATGGAGTGTTGCCATGACCTTGACCAGTGTCTGCACTGCATGTGAGCGTTGTGTTGGGCTGGTGATGTCCTCCTGCAGGGTTGTGGTTAATTCCAGGATGACATGAGGGGTGAATCTGAAGATGCGATACACCTCAGAATCACTCATGCCAAACAGATCTATGCGGGTGCGGTATATCCTCTCCCGTGCCATCCTCCGTGCCATCCTCCGTGCCCTCATCCTTCTTTGTTCATCTAAAGTCAATAGTATAGCTATGTGCGACGATGCCCCTGGCATGTTGGCATACAGATTGTTGTGCAACACATGTGACTGCTGAACTCCTCACTAACAGTGTTGCTTTATCTAACAAGTAGACTTTTTTTCTCTTTTTAGACCAGCTTTTATATGCTCTAATTTTAGACAGGACATTTTTCTGTTGCGCACACTGCGTAGCCTGCGCTGCCCCAGCGTTCTTTTGTGGATCCCCGTAAGTCCCTCATTAGCATATTTGACTATAAAAACAATGGTCTGTCTAGCGCACTTTTGCGTGGACGGATGCGCCAGTCTAACGAAATTACGCGGGACAAAAAAAAGTAGATTTTTTGCGTATCTCGTTCTGGGGATGCCGTGCATCGAAACGCACGTGCACATTTCAACTTATGCCGCGCATCTCCTGATGCGCAGGCGTAATCGCTCTGTGAATCTGGGCCTATGTTTTTCCAACTTCATCATTAAAACGACGTTGCCCACACACCATTGTTTTTAAAAAATGTTCTAGCAAAGCGTGGTGACATATAACACGTACGATGGCACGATAAAGGGGAAGTTTCATTCGCCTTTGGGCTGCTTTATCTGAATTCCTGTTAGTAAAAGACGATTCGCACTTTTCTGTCTGTTACAGCGTGATGAATGTGCTTACTCCATTACGAATGGTAGTTTTACCAGAACGAGGGCTCCTGTCTCATAACTTGCTTCTGAGCATGCACAGGTTTTTAACGTAGTTTTAGCCCACACGCGATCATTTTTTACAACCCGAACAACGACACCGTTTAAAACGTCGTTAAAAAATGCAGCATGTTCAAATTTTTTTTTTACATTTTTCAGAACCTGAAAAATGATGTGAAGCCCACACACGATCATTTTAAATGACATTTTTTTTTAAATACATTTTTTTTTTAAATACATTTTTTTTTTAAATACATTTTTTTTTTTAAATGAAATTTTTTTTTAAATGAAATTTTTTTTTAAATGAAATTTTTTTTTAAATGAAATTTTTTTTAAATGAATTTTTTTTTTAAATGAATTTTTTTTTTAAATGAAATTTTTTTCATGCCGAAAAATTATCGTGTGTTGATTTAGGAAATTATTTTTTATTTTTTAACAGAGAGGTACTGTCTATAGGGGCTGGGTGCGCTAATATACAAACATAATAAAAAACAATACATACATAGGTGTAAATATAACTGTTAAGATACTAGATGATCTAGCGTGAAAGTCCATATAAACCTTTGGTGTCAAAACGAAGAAGGATCAACATAAAAGGCACACACGTGATATAAGATACAAAATGAAAGAGCAAATTAAATACAAGTGTGAAGAAAATTTTATAATCCGTGAGTCCATATAAAGAAAACAGGTCAGATCAAGTCCGATATTCATATGATGTGTAGTCCACCTTCACCAATAACTATATTCCACGCCTAAGGTGAATGAGTGAAATGGTTCCTTACCAGATGGACATGACCCTTAATTTGTTATCAAAAGAAGGAGTCATGAACAGCTTGTGCAGCAAAGCCTGCAATTGCAAACGTGTCCTGGCGCTGGATATGCTTATGTTCAGATGGATTCCAATAATCACATGTAATAATAGAATAATGCCAACATAGTGTAATCCGTTTATTATAATATAAAAAGGTAAAAAAACTGCCAAGTGGCTCCTTACATTAAGTTGTGCCCCAAACCCGGCACTGAGGCTAAGTCGCGTGGGAGATAGATTACTGATCCCGGGCGCTAGACAGATGATTCTGGCGTGCGTTCCATTCAGTTGAGGTACGGAACCAGCGGGACAGGAAGTGACGAGTGGAGCGTGGATGCGTACCGCCTCGACGTACGTTTCGTTGTGAACGTCTTCAGGAAGCGTGTCATACCACGCTAAGATTGGTTATTTTATCTGCCTGTCAATTATTAGGGCGGACGTATGTTAAACTCAGCCTCAGTGACGAGCCTGCTGCTATAATACGTACAGTGTTACCTTGAATGAGGTTCAATCATTAACATCAGTAACCAAAATAAAAACAACTTATACTCCCCATACGCATAACAAAAAAGGCCCATTGTTATTATAGTAGGGGTATTAAATTAAGATCTTAATTTAATACCCCTACTATAATAACAATGGGCCTTTTTTGTTATGCGTATGGGGAGTATAAGTTGTTTTTATTTTGGTTACTGATGTTAATGATTGAACCTCATTCAAGGTAACACTGTACGTATTATAGCAGCAGGCTCGTCACTGAGGCTGAGTTTAACATACGTCCGCCCTAATAATTGACAGGCAGATAAAATAACCAATCTTAGCGTGGTATGACACGCTTCCTGAAGACGTTCACAACGAAACGTACGTCGAGGCGGTACGCATCCACGCTCCACTCGTCACTTCCTGTCCCGCTGGTTCCGTACCTCAACTGAATGGAACGCACGCCAGAATCATCTGTCTAGCGCCCGGGATCAGTAATCTATCTCCCACGCGACTTAGCCTCAGTGCCGG
This sequence comes from Rana kukunoris, assembly GCA_029574335.1. Classification (NCBI taxonomy): domain Eukaryota; kingdom Metazoa; phylum Chordata; class Amphibia; order Anura; family Ranidae; genus Rana; species Rana kukunoris. The sequence goes on from CM056049.1 coordinate 517,512,829, forward strand.
GTTTGGGGCACAACTTAATGTAAGGAGCCACTTGGCAGTTTTTTTACCTTTTTATATTATAATAAACGGATTACACTATGTTGGCATTATTCTATTATTACATGTGATTATTGGAATCCATCTGAACATAAGCATATCCAGCGCCAGGACACGTTTGCAATTGCAGGCTTTGCTGCACAAGCTGTTCATGACTCCTTCTTTTGATAACAAATTAAGGGTCATGTCCATCTGGTAAGGAACCATTTCACTCATTCACCTTAGGCGTGGAATATAGTTATTGGTGAAGGTGGACTACACATCATATGAATATCGGACTTGATCTGACCTGTTTTCTTTATATGGACTCACGGATTATAAAATTTTCTTCACACTTGTATTTAATTTGCTCTTTCATTTTGTATCTTATATCACGTGTGTGCCTTTTATGTTGATCCTTCTTCGTTTTGACACCAAAGGTTTATATGGACTTTCACGCTAGATCATCTAGTATCTTAACAGTTATATTTACACCTATGTATGTATTGTTTTTTATTATGTTTGTATATTAGCGCACCCAGCCCCCAATCCAAAACTTAGGTAATCACTGATTATTTTAGGGTAGCAGCTGTTTTTACCCAATTATTTTGGCGCGAGATACCACTTGCACACAGGTACTGTCTATAGGGTGAATGATCACTGTGATAGCCAAATAGAGCGGAGACATATGGCCAGATTTAGGTAGCTTAGCGCATCTTAAGGCAGGCATAGCTTATCGAATATACGCTACGCCGCCGCAACTTAGAGAGGCAAGTGCTGTATTCTCAAAGCACGTAAGTTGCGGCGGCGTAGCGTAAATTGGCTGGCGTAAGCCCGCCTAATTCAAAGTAGGAAGGAGGTGGGCGTCATCTATTAAAATTAAGCGTGACCCCATGTAAATGAATGGGCAGTCGAACTGTGCATGCGCGCGCATGCTCAGAATTACGTCACATAAACTCCATAAGATACGTCGACGTAAAAGCCTATGACGTGAACGTAACTTACGCACAGCCCTATTCACGTAGTACTACGTAAACGGCGTACGCGACGTAAAATTCTACGGTGTTGTTCACTGGCCCATACCTTTGCATTAGCTGCACCTGCTATAGCAGGGGTAACTTTACGCTGTACTTAAGCCTTACGCAAATCCCGTATATGATGCGGCCGGGCGCATCTACGTTCGTGAATCGGCGTATCTTACTCATTTGCATATTTATAATGGGAACGCCGAATGCGTCCAGCGTAACTATGGCATAGGCAAGTTACGTTGGATGGCTGAAGCCATGTTTTTTGGCGTATCTCGCTTTGTGAATCGGCGCAAAGATGCGACAGCGCACATTATGGTGGCGTATATGGAGATACGCCGGCGTACATCTTTTATGAATCTGGCCCATACTGTGCATGACTAATAAATTAGAAATACTTCCACTTTTTTTAAATCATAAAACATTTTACCAACAGTGTATAACTATCAATAAATATGGGACACTGAAGTTCCTGTCTTTTTTAAGGGTTTATTTTAACCACTTAAGGACCCCCGCACGCACATATACGGCCACAGAATGGCACGTACAGGCACAAGGGCGTAAATTTACGTCCCCGCCTGAGTGCGGTTCGGGGGTCCCATCGGGACCCCCTCCGCGGCGTGTGGGGGTCCCCCTACCTCTGGGAGCGATCCGGGATCTGCGGGCGGATGTCCGTGATATCCGCCCCCCCCGCGATCGCTCCCAGCCAATGGGAGCGCGCTCCCAGCCTGTCACTTCCTCCTCCTGTGTTTACACAGGAAGGAGGAAATGATGTATTCTCTCATCGCAGCGCTGTTTCCCAGCGCTGCTGATGAGAGAAGACATCACAAGTAAGTGTGCACCAACACAACACTGACACACACTCACATAGGCATATTAACCCCTTGTGATCGCCCCCCCCACCCCCCTGTCACAGTGTCACTGAATGCAGTGATTTAATCACTGCATTTAGTGTCAGTGTGACAGGCAGTGTAAAAAACAGTTAGTGTTAGGTTCAGGATAGCCCCCTCACCCCCCCTAATAAAGTTTTAACCCCCTGATCACCGCCCTAGTTAACCCTTTCACTCCCTATTGCCAGCGTCACTAAGCGATCATTTTTCTGATCGCTGTATTAGTGCCGCTGTTCCCGCTAGGTAGCTATTTTTTTTTATTGCGATTTTTTTTTTTACTAAAGACATGTGGCTAAATAAATTTTGGCCTAAATGTTTGACTAAAATTTAGTTTATTTGATTTTTTTTTTAACAAAAAGTAAAAAATAGTGTTTTTTTTCAAAAATGTCGCTCTATTTTTGTATATAGCGCAAAAAATAAAAATCGCAGAGGTGATCAAATACCACCAAAAGAAAGCTCTATTTGTGGGAAGAAAAGGACGCAAATTTTGTTTGGGAGCCACGTCGCACGACCGCGCAATTGTCTGTTAAAGCGACGCAGTGCCGAATCGCAAAAACACCTTGGGTCATTTACCAGCGTATTGGTCCAGGTCTTAAGTGGTTAAGGGTGTGGATTAAATATTCCCATGATGTTAATAAGTCTTATGGAATTGAATAGACAACAAAGTGTTTGTATTTCAGTTATAATTGTATATAAATAGTTTTGCGAACAATACATTAAGGAAATCAGAAAACCTTAGGACTGTGTGAACATTGTGACATAATTAATGGGTAAGAGTGTAATAAAACAATAAAAAGATCTATGTTGACATTAGTGAACTTGACTGTACTTTAGTATTATTTATGCTAAGTGAGACTATTTTCCTGCATATACGTACATGATCTGTTATCCAGAATACCAGGCATTTACCGGAAAAATAATATTTACCTGATTTTAATTGAACAAAGTCAATATGTGGCCAGCACCACTCACTCCATCTAATAGATATAGTAAGAGTAGGAGTCAAAAGATTATTGATAGTGTCAAAATAACTTGCCAAACCATCATTTAAAATCAAAACCACACAGGACATATACTGTATGTAGGCATATTTGATAAGTATTAAACAATAGTAACCTATTGCTTTATAGACAGCTAACTGTAATACTGTACATATCTATTCTATCTAGAAAAAGTTCTTAAATTCAACAGGCATGTTTGTCAGGGTAAGCCACCTTGATTTTGGAGTGTCGTCATTTGTCAAATATTCAAGTTCAGTTATTCAAGTTGATTTCTGAGATATTAAAGTTCTAGTAATTTGTATATGTCAAGCTCAATATTCTACACACTATTACTTTCTGTATTTTATATTTTTCTACTGTCTTAATCTCAGGATTTTGTTTATGTCATATCTCTTGCTTTCATACTTGATGTCACCTTTGGTGTCTTTTTCAAAAGATTTGCCTGCCGCAGCTGCAACACAGTAACCAGCTACCTTGAACTTAATGGCCCTGACCATGTTTAGTCTCTGAGTAGACAACAAATGTCGGTAGCTTTCTTCTCTTCTCAGACAGCCTTTGATTTTTCTTGTTTGTCAAAAGTAAATGAACTTGTTGGCATGCATATGAAAATGTTTAATTACCCTGTATGAATATAACACAAGCCTAGCTCGTAACCAGTTCAGCATTTGGGAGTCCGGCATTCTTACTCCCCAATGATTTGTTACAGATTTTCCTGACAACAAATGGTTTATATTGTCACTACCAATTAGACAAGCACTTTGATGGAAACAATCATACTTTGATTTTCAACAAATTTGAGATGTCATAATATAGGCAAACATTCTTTTTAGGTTCTCTGCTTATTAATAGAGTTCTTAGAACAGAACTGCTAAGCTCTGCGACTCAATAAGATAAGCAGCTGCACAAACTGGCCATGACAGAACAGTTATTTCATTTCTGAAAAAAACAGAAATGGTTTGACAGACCTCTACATTGACTTTTAAACTATACACACAAATGCCATTTATGGCAATGTGAACATAGTGATGGATGTACATTGACTTACAATAAACAGCTAGCAGTCACTGCCATATTTTACTGCAATTTGTGGGTTGCATGTGTATATGTATATATATATATATATATATATATATATATATATATATATATATATATATATATATATATATATATATATATATATATATATATATATATATATATATATATACACATGGTCTATCCAGAAAATATCCAGCCGTGTAATATGAAATATAGAAAATTATTGAAGAAGGTACAAGATACAAGGAACATTGTACATAGGACAACGATGCCTTATTCACCTTCAAAGTAGGCACCTTGGGACCTCACACAGTTCTCCTAGCATGTTTTCTACAAGATCCTGCATTAAAATCTTGGAAACAATCATTTTGGAATCCCCAGATCACTTTCAACAGATTGTTGACCATCTTTGAAGCATTTGTGCCACACTTTTATTTGTGCTGCACTCATTGCATCATCCTCGAAAGCTTTCTGATTCATCCAAATAGTTTTTTGCAGAGGAATGTTTAAGTTTAACGCAACATTTTATGCAGGTTCGTTGCTCTGCTCGCTCAGTCATTTTGAATGCGATAGCCACACAGTACAGAAGCTCACTCAACAGTTTCTAGCACCCCCACTGACTAGTAACGTGAAGTCTTCATTGTTCACACATGCACATTCAAGAACGTGTATATATTCGCCAACACACCAAGGATCTACAATCACCAGCCAAAGGTTTTTATTGCAGAGATATCACATCACAGCGATAAGTGCAAAGTTTCAGAGTCACACAGGACCCCTTCATCAGGCTTGTTATGATCATAACATGTCTGACGAAGAGGTCCTGCGTGACTCTGAAACGTTGCACTTATCTCTGTGATTTTGATTGTAGATCCTTGTTGTGCTGGTGAATATATACACTTTCTTGATGTTTCCAGGATCCAGTTGGTAATCGTTACAGGACCCACTATTGATGAGCCTTGTTTTCCAGGAACGTGTGCGATAGGAATGTAGGCAAGACATGCACATTCCAGTCCACTCTCCTTGGATGCCAGGCTACATCGATGTCACAGACTTTCTTGTTATATTAACAAAAACTGGACTTTTTCTGGACAGACCTCAAGTATATATATATATAAATATATATATATATATATATATTTGAAAAAATATTCATACCCCTTATAATTTTCCACATTTTGTCATGTTATAACCAAAAACATAGATCTATTTTATAGGGATTTTGTGTGATAGACCAACACACCAACACAAAGTGGCACATAATTAAAAGTAAAAATATTATTATTTTTACAAAAAAAAATATCAGAATATATATTTCTTCTAAGACTGCCCTGTATTTGGCTCCATTCGTCTAACCAACAACTCTGACCAGCTTTTGTGTCCCTGCTGAAGAAAAGCACCCCCAAAACATGCCGCTACCACCATGTTTCACAGTGAGGATGGTGTGTTCAGGGTGATGTGCTGTGTTAGTTTTCTGCCACACACAGCATTTTGCTTTTAGGTCAAATCAAAGTTCAATTTTGGTCTCACCTGGTCAGAGCATCTTCTTCAACATTTGCTGTGTCCCACACATGGCTTCTCACAAACTGCAAACGGTACTTCTCATGGCTTTCTTTCAACAATGGCTATCTTCTTGCCAAATTTGTGGAGTGCACGACTAATAGTTGTCCTGTGATCAGATTCTCCCACCTGAGCTGTGGATCTCTCCAGCTCCTCCAGAGTTGCCATGGGCTGTTTGGCTGCTTCTCTAATTAATGCTCTCCTTGCCCGGCCTGTCAGTTTAGGTGGACGGCCATGTCTTGATAGCTTTGCTGTTGTGCCATACTCTTTTCGTTTTTGGATGATGGATTGAACAGTGCTCTGTGAGATGCTCAAAACTTGAGATATTTAATTATAACCTAACCCTGCTTTAAACTTCTCCAAAACTTTTTTCCTGAACTGTCTGGTGTGTTCCTTGGCCTTCATGCTGCTGTTTGTTCACTAATTCTAACAAACCTCTGGGGCTTCACAGAACAGCCGAATTTATACTGAGATTAAACTACACACAGGTGGACGCTATTTACTAGTTAGGTGACTTCTGAGGGCAATTGGTTCCACTAGCTGTTAGATAGATGCATGCCACACTTTTTAGATATTTATTTGTAAAATAAATTGAAAACCTATTACCATTTTGCTTCCACTTCACAATTATGTGCCACTTTGTGTTGGTCTGTCACATAAAACTGGTAGGTTACACTGGTAGGCAGCACTGCTAGGTGGCACTGATAAGGGACTGATTGGCACCACTGGTGGGCATTGATAGCTAGCACTCGTGGGCATTTATAGGTGGCATTGGTGGGCACTTTGGGCACTGGCAGGTGACACTGGCAGGCGGTAATTGTGGGCAGATGAGGCAGATGTGCCTCCTTCCTCTTCGGAACCGATGTCCCTTGCACATAAGCCAGTGATCGAAAAATGCATTCAGACGAAAACGAATGCACATGTCTAGTAAAAAATGAAGAACAATCTGGGGCACAGACAGCAATAAAAAACGTATGGGTTCAAAACCTTACCTTGCATACGAAAATAACAATTTTGGCCAGGCTTGGTCTTTAAAATCACTATCATTAAATCACACCTCATATTTTTCAAACAGTAAAAAAAATTGCTATGATGATTATTATGTCATGATTTCATATTCATTTTCCTCCCCTAAGCTTCTGACACAACTTCACATCCTTTGATGAATTCTCAATTAAGCGAACAGAAAATACTTTTCCTCACTATTTCCATAACAGATATCCCAATTCCCTGTAAGGCTGTTAGTTTTCATCACTCTTGTTTAAGGGTTGAGGAATAGACAAAACTATTTTCCTGACAAGTTGACGGAAGCTGCCAGACACTGTAGAAAGCATTTTGTTTTTATGAAGAAGATATTCACAGCTAATACAAATCCAGCTGTGGGGCTGCTTTGTGCACTCCTCATATTTCATTCACTTATGAATGACTGTGATTTGTAAAACTGCTAACTGGGGAAAGAATCCCATAACCAATCCGAAAGTTTCTACAATGATTGGTGAACCCAGACTATTTGGGGCAGATTCACAAAGACGTAATATTCCGCTGCGTAATCGAAATACGGTACGCTGCCGTATTTCACCAGACTCTACACCGAATTCAGGTAGTTTTTTTGCGCGTACGCTATTGTGTCGTATTTTTTTTCCGCCGCGCAATCGAAATACGTGATTAGGGGGCGTGAAGCATTTAAATTAAGCGCGTCCCCGCGACGATCGAACTGCGCATGCTCTGTTCAGGAATTTCCCGCCGTGCATTGCGCGAAATCACGTCGTGACGTCATTCGTTGTTTGAGTAGCGGCGTTTACGAACATTCCTATTCCCGGACGACTTACGTTAAAAATAATAAAAGACATCGGAAAACGTTGAAATTCGACGCGGGAACGACGGCCATACTTAACATGGGCTGTCTAATATTAGACCAGCAAAAAGCAGGTATAGTGAAACGGAAAAAAAAGATGACTAAAGGTGCCGTAAGAGATTGCGTTGAAAGTGCGAAATTTTGTGGATTGCAGGCAAAAGCTCATTAGCATACCCTGACGGCGAAAAACAACAGGAAGTCCGCCCAGTGGCCGCAATTTTCTGGCAGCGTAGATCTGAAGGCGTACTAACACGTAATACAGTCGAAATGAAGCCCGCAGGTGTCTTTTCATGGTTTGAGGATTTCGACTAGCGTAAAAACGCCCGTAAGTCGAAATTACTCCAGTCTAACAACATTTACACAGGCGTAATCGCTTTGTGAATCTAGGCCTTTGTCTTTAGGGCATATCTTAAGAATTGAATATACACTATATTAAGAGTAAATGACTTTTGGAATTTCTATGAGGTTTATCCACTAAGACCGGCCGTGCCTTTTCATTTGGGTTGCTAGTGGTAGTTGTGTAGTAGCTTTCTAGTGATGTAATTTTGAGAAAGTATTTTGTTTGGTTGCAAAGATTTTTTTTAAATGGTGAAAAATATTTATGAAATCTTGTTAAGAAAACGGGAAGCAATGAGAAAGATTTGAATTTGACTTGGAAATTGCAACAATGCTAGTCGTAGTAAAAAAACTGAGATCATTTCTGGTTCTCCTTCTCTTGAAAGACTTAATTATACACTGCCAGGTGTACTTGACACACATGTAACATCCTGAAACATTACAGTTGATGTAAACATTGAATGAATGATGATTTGTTTGCTAAAGCACTGTGTTTCATAAGCATTTGCTTATTTAAAAAAAAAATGTTTTTACCTTTTTTATAGCTTAACCTGTAGCCTCTTTGCAGTCACATTCATTCTACAGTTGGATGTCTGTTCTCCAGCATTGGCTCTCTGGCATTTCTCAGGGTGCATTTTCTGATGTTGACAAATGTGGATCATGCCTGTGTAATGCATGTGAAAATAACCACTTGTGGTCTCCATCTGTGTGACAAAAGGACAGGAATACAGATTACCCTATAGCAGAAAGTTTATTAACCACTTCAGCCCCAGAAGGTTTTACCCCCTTCCTGCCCAGGCGAAATTTCAGCTTCCGGCACTGCGTCGCAAAATTGGCACTGATAACTGTATAAATGTGACTGGCAGGGAAGGGGTTAACCACTAGGGGGCGGGGAAGGGGTTAAATGTGTAGCCTAGTTTGTGTTCTAACTGTAGGGGGAGGGGGTTAACTGGGGGAGGTGACCGATTGTGTCCCTATGTACAAGGGACACAGATCGGTCTCCTCTCCCCTAAAGAACGTGGAGCTCTGTGTTTACACACAGAGCTCCACGTCCCTGTTCAGTTACTGGGCAATCGCGGGTGCCCGGCGATGATCGTTGCCGCCATCCCAGCAAAGCAGCGGGTGCCCCCTAGTGGCTTTAGAAGACAGGACGTCATATGACGTCCTGTCAGAACAATGGAGTCTTCCGCCCGCCATCATTTGACGGTGGGCGGTGGACAAGTGGTTAACAAGGACCTTCATGACACAATGACCAGTTATTATTTTAATCAAATCTGTAGATTCAAAAATATTGAAAACGTTATGTGTAATATTGTCAGGGAGGGCCATAATGCAACCAAAGTAGAAGAAATGGCCATTTTTTCTACTATGATTGCATGCATAGGCAAGCCGGGGGCGAGCACCCATTAGATCATCAGGCTCCCTGTATCTCCTTGAGCAGCGAGTCTTCTTGTTTGGATGTCCATACTGCAGATGGAGTTTGACCGGCAACTAGCCGGGCAGATGTGCAAAGTCGTGGTCTTACGTGCACGCAAGTGCACACGCGTATGCACACTCGCCCATCTATGAGTGCACCTGTCACTAATGCTGGCACCAAGTGGGCTTTTTAACAGGCTTCAGTATGGGCTCATTGCTGTTTGGTCTGCAGATTATGTGTGTTGTTTACTGATTCCTGTGTTTGACCTCTGATTCTGACCTGACTTACTTCTGACCTGCGTTTGTCTGCTACCTGCCCCAACCTCTGCTTGTCTATGTATTCTGCTTCTGCCTCCTGTTTCTGATTGATCAATCTCTCATTGCTGACTTGGCTTGTGACCTAACTATCCTGCTGTCTACTGTCAATGCCTGATCTGCGTTACCGTTACCAACCCAGCTCATCTGACCCTGCACCTTGCTCATCCAGCCTGCTACAGCTCTTCAATCCAGCAAGCTCTCATCTGGCTCTTACTTCTAGCTGCCTACCATAGTCTGCCACCAGCCATGCCCTGTGCCAGCTCATCTGCCACCAGCCTTTTCTACTGCCACATCCACCTGCTAACTGCTGTCACGCAGACTACTGGACTGATTACAGGCACTCATACCTTGCCATGTTCCTGTGGCCACAGTCTCACTACCAGTGGCCTCCAAGCTATGACTGTATGAGAGGCCTTCCTCTGCACGTCAGGCTCTCTGGCCAGGTACATGACAAATATAAACACAAAGCCCATGTACGTATTCATTTATTTCAACCAAACGTACATTTATACCTAACCTTCCTAAAATAACCAACTATGCCACACACAAGTTTCTTACTTACCTTTGTCTTACAGTCATGGCCTGCTGTGTTGTTTACCTCCTTTCCATTTGCCTCACTTGTGCACTAAACCCTTGTAGACATCCATGGGACCATAGAATTTCTAGTCCCAGAAGATAGACCCATGCAATTCTTTGAAGACTTGCTGATCATGTGTGGCCAATGGGGAGAACATTTCTCAGTCAGATTATTCCAAAAAAGATCAGAGCTAGTCAGGGTAGGCAAGCATACTGCTATGTTAAATCTTTCTAACTCTTTAACTAGCACTAGCAGGCTCACTATGCAAGGCGCTTAGGGCCCCGCAAAGGTACGGAGGGCCCCCCAAATTACTAGAGGCCCCCCTGGTGAGAAGTAATTGTTGGCCCCTCATCCCGCTTCTCAACTCGCTGGCTGCATGGGAGAAGAGGTAATAAGTCAGCACCCCTTGCTTCTCACCTTAATGTAAGATGCCATTTCCGACAGCACAACACCCCTTCCCCCACTTCTCAACTTTAATCTTTAATGTGACATGTCACTGTCGGCAGCGCAAACACCCCCCCCACCCCCCTCGCTTCTCAACTTTAATGTGACATGTCATTTTGCTTAGGGCCCCAGGGAGGTCGATATCGGTACTGATTAGCATACTCCTAATACTTTACAGATTACATGGGCCCGTATACATGCACCCAAGCAGGCTTGAAATGTAATATCTATAATTCAATAATGCAAACTCATAAATGATTCACCCAGTAGTGAGGAATAGATAAATATGACAGCCGTTAAGCTTGTCCATTTAAACAAAAGTCAGCAATGATTTCTACCATATTTCTTCATGATTTTAACATCTTTATCTCTTGTAATTTATTGCAGTCAAAATCCAGAGAGCGCTTGAAATGGTCACTAAAAGTGTTCTTCCAGTTAGTCCCAGAAAAAGCAAACGTTCATAAAGGGACAACTTGGGAGAGGACGTGGATCTGAACAAGGTGGAAGGAAAACAGTGGTTACCATTTGTGAAAAAAGGGGGTCAGTTGAGGTAGGGTGGACTTGAGGGGTTGTTGTGAGAGGTTGGTCTAGGCTCAAACATTCCAGAACCTACTGTGAAGCTGAGAAGTTCTCCCTTTGTCCTGTTTCTATTTTTTAGCACTTAATTAGGCCAATCATCATACAGGTAGAGTTTTTTTAGAATCTAATAGATCAACAGGGAAGTTTTGGTCAAGGGAACACATTTGCTGATATGAAGACCTCTAGTGTTTAGAGACTTAACTTTTTCCTTGGGGCCAAGTTTCCAGGGGATTTCAGTTTTTAATAAGAGGTCCTAATGGTGAGCTGTGCCCCAGAGGCGAGGCTTATTATAGACTTTGGGTACAAATTGCTAGTAATCTTTTCAATGTTATTGTATAGATTTTTCTTTTTGTTTTACATATTAATTGTTTTTATTGGTATTGTTAATAAAATGGCTGGTGTGGTCAACTAAATCCATGTCATGTAGTTGTCAGCTTTTTTAAACACATTTTAGTAGATAAGAGGGCTTTTACTGATAAATCCTTCAGCCACAAAGTCTTTGCTATGGAACTGCATCTTTCTCTAAATAACATTCTAAGGCAGCTGTGAATCAGATTTCTGCCTGTGAGAAATGTCTTTAGTACTGGCAATTTACATCAGAATTTCTATATGTGATAGGCAGCCAGAAGCCTGCAGAATGTATGTTTGGAAATATCACTACTGTATATCAAAGAGGGGTTCTTAGATTACAATCAAAAGGCTGAGATGGATGGTTTCACTCTGGAAATTTCTACAGAGAAAAACTAAAGTAACAAGTAAGTCAGTTTAAAAAAAAATATATACATCTCAAGATTTAGTTACAAACCAGCTCATGGGTTGCCTCCCTGCTACACACAGTGCCCCAGTTCCTTTGCCTCTTTGTCATACACAATTGGGCAGCTTGCCAAAAACAAAACTACACGTGGAAAAATAATTGATTGATAACAAAACATCACTCCTTCTTATAATGCTATTTGAATTTTTATCTAATATCTATAGTACTTTCTGAGTCACCAACTGGGAACAAGTGTGTAAATAATGAGTTAATGATTTAACTTTAACCACTTATATACGTTGATTTTAGTACCCAGCCGTGGGTCGTGGGCGCACGCCCGCGCCCCGGTCCGAAGCTCCAGGACCGGGACCGCGGGATTCGCGGACCCGATCGCCGCTGCAGTGCGGCGATCTGTCCCTGGAGCGGAAGAACGGGGAGAGCCGTGTGTACACACGGCTTCCCCGTGCTTCTCTGTGGCCGTAGCATCGATCGCGTCATCCCTGTAATAGGGGGACGCGATCGATGACGTCACACCTACAGCCACACCCCCCTACAGTTGTAAACACAACACATAGTTCACACATCCCCTACAGCGCCACCTGTGGTTAACTCCCAAACTGCAACTGTCATTTCCACAGTAAACAATGCAATTTAAATGCATTTTTTGCTGTGAAAATGACAATTGTCCCAAAAATGTGTCAAAATTGTCCGAAGTGTCTGCCATAATGTCGCAGTCACAAAAAAAATCGCTGATCGCCGCTATTAGTAGTAAAATAAAAATAATTAATAAAAATGCAATAAAACTATCCCTTATTTTGTAAACGCTATAAATTTTGCGAAAACCAACCGATAAACGCTTATTGCGTTTTTTTTTTACCAAAAATACGTAGAAGAATACATATCGGCCTAAACTGAGGAAAAAAATTTTTTTTATATATTTTTGGGGGATATTTATTATAGCAAAAAGTAAAAAATATTGCATTTTTTTTTAAATTGTCGCTCTATTTTTGTTTATAGCGCAAAAAATAAAAACCGCAGAGGTGATCAAATACCACCAAAAGAAAGCTCTATTTGTGGGGAAAAAAGGACGCCAATTTTGTTTGGGAGCCACGTCGCACGACCGCGCAATTGTCAGTTAAAACGACGCAGTGCCGAATCGCAAAAAGGGGCCAGGTCCTTTAGCAGCATTTTGGTCCGGGTCTTAACTGGTTAATTTGACTTATTTGCTGAATTATTGCTCAAGGGCAGTGGCTCAGAAAGAACTAAAGGCAAAGGATGAGCTCAAAGGTCATGAACATCAGCAGACAGTCAGAAGAAGGTAAACAATAGTAGCCTCTATATTTCTGGAGTAGCAGTCATATATGATATTTATATTTTCCACAGGTGAGTTTCTGTTTAGAGGCTGAGCAAAGTAAAAGGAGTTTTTTTATAGGCATATGCTTATATTTTGCCACTTGGGCCCCATGTACATAAAAAAAAAAAAAAAAAACACTTTTCATTTTTTACTTGTTCTTTTCGGCCAACATGTCCATGCATACAGGCATACCCCACTTTTAAGTACACACTGGGGTTTATTTACTAAAGCTGGAAAGTGCAAAATCAGGCTCACTTCTGCCTAGGAACCAATAAGCTTCTAACCCCAGCTTGTTGAATTAAGCTTTGGTAATAAAACCTGGAAGCTCATTGGTTTTTATGCCGAAGTGAGCCTGATTTTGCCCTTTCCAGCTTTAGTAAATAAACCTCATTGTTTACTCAAAAGTGGGGTATGCCTGTATTATGGCATTTGAATTCATATTTTAGAGCAGAGTTTAGGGGTAAAAAAGCCCCAAACCCTGCATTTGGAGAGTAGCTTACTGGCATAGTTTACACACATATGTATAAATGTACATAAACACGTGTGTAGGCACATAGATTAATTACAGTGCCCAGAATAAATGAATATTGTGGCCAATAGAATGAGTTTACGCTCATGCGCTTCTAAATGCCATATGCCTTTAAACACACATACACATCTCTAATTACATGTCAAATTTGTATTTTTTTTATGTTTATTTTTCCTTTCAACTCTAGCTATCCCCAGCGTAGATAAGAGTATTTTAATACACTCGTGTACATAAAGCCTAATTTAGCATAAACAGCTTTTCCAGACTTCAGAATTTAATGCTTTTGGCAATTTAAATGTACTATTATATCTGATTAAAAATTGTATTGTAATTCTTTGCTTAGTAAATACAACATCTTATACTGCAGGTGACAAATGACTGACTCTGTAAGCAGCCGCAAATTATGATGGATTAGTAAATTTTTCGAGAGTGTATAGGAATGGCTGTTAATGTAATCTTACAGGTCACACTGTATGTTCTAAAAAATATATATATATATATATATATATATATATATATATATATATATATATGTATTTTATTATTTAATTGTTGACATATTTACTTGTACTAATGCAAATATTCTCTTTGCAACGGTAAAATAATTTTTCATTATTAAGACTTGATTAAATGAATTTATTATTTTTTTTTTTTTTTCAGAATAATGTAGTTTCAGATGGTGTATAAAAAAATCATTCCTTTCAAAAGGCTCAACAGAACAATTCTCTGCCTATTATAATTCCTGCAACTCCTCAAGCAGTCAGCATGCACACACACATTTACTTATAACTAGAGAATTCATCTTCTCAAAAGCAGAATCAGATTAGAAGCTCTCCAGCACGTTCTGCATCTCTTCAACAGCCGTTATTCCTTAATGGAAATAATGACAAGAGCATCAGGGATAAGCGTACCACAGGGTCCATCTACACACAACGTAGATTTTATAATTAAAGGCCGGCTCTCAATAAATACTGAATGAGGCTGACTTCTTGCCTTGTAAGTGATACAATTTCCCTGCAATATCCCTAGAAATACAAATCAATTATTTTAGATAAATATCAGTGGATGAGGAAATAATTATTGAAAATTCAGAGGCAATATACTAATCTTCTAAAAAATATAAAACACAGAAAATGTAATTATAGCACGTTTATATGGCCTAGAATAATGTGATGAGCATTATAAAGACATCATATAGAAAGGCAGGAGATGTTTTGGATATCAGATTGAGTTAAAAAGGTACAATAATGGTACCTTAAAAAATGCTCTGAGTGTTAGGCAATTGTTCACATTTCTGATTGGATAATTAAATCATTCTCTTCAATGCTGTGCTGATCTATTTTAAATCCTAATAAGTGTTGCCTCTCTGTTCACTGACATGTGAGATGCAAGATTGGAGTTATGGTTGTCTGTGATTCCCTATGAAAAAAGGAATAACGCTTAAACATAATGGATCTTAAAGTAGTTCTAAATCCAAAATAATTGACATTTAGTTTACTGGGTGTTATAAACAATTGCATTGTTTTTTTTCCATAACATGCTGTTTTTATCCCTTTTTCCTCCATTTTTTTCTGTTCTGCTGATCTCCTCTAGCCTCCTTTGGAACTTCAGGGTTGATTTACTAAAGGCAAATAAACTGCACTTTTCAAAGTTGCTCCAGAGCTTAGAAAATTAGCAAAAACCCTGCTGACTTCCATCATCCAATCATGTGCAAGCAAAGATGATTTTTTTTTTTAACTAAATTTATTTTCCTTGCATGTGATTGAGTATTCTATGTAATTGCCTTTAGTAAATCAACCGCTTTCTGTCTACATGCATTTGTGCTAGCATCAGCTACATGTCATGGTGTACCAAGCCATGCTAACACTAATAAGATTGTGTTGAATAGGTTTACACTTACTTTAACTTTGTAAAGGGACACACAACCTAAATGTCAAGCCTGCATTACAAAAGTTATAAATATTTTTTTTTTTGTGATTTCACATAGAGACAGGTGTGCATTTCTTTTTAAAAAATGTATGCAAATGTTTTGATGGTTGTCAAGTGCCTTAAATCTATCAAGAAAACAATATATGGACTGCCACTGCTTACCTTTTCTTTCGAATATGCTAGCTGCCTGGCTGTCAAGTGGATACTTTGCCTTTAAAGCAGTATTAAAACCCAAAAAATATTGCAGCTTACCAATCATTAGATGTGGTTAATGCATTCAGTTTCTTTTCTGTGGCTTTTCCATCTCTCTTTGATCCTGGTGATCTGGTCAGTAGACGTGTGCATTCGTTTTCGTCCAAATGCATTTTCGTCCAAATTTCAGGTATTTTCGTTATCGTTTTAACAAACAAAAACGAATGCGCAGAATACAAAAACTGAAAGATCCCACATAAACAAATGCTTTATTTTCTCCCCAGATGAAGACACGTGATTCAGTGTCGTAACGCGTAGGGAACGGGAGAAGACGTGCATCGAGTGACGTGCCCCCTGCGCTGCGCTGCGGCTACCGCTGTAATACAGGCTCGATTTTATTCATTCATTAGACCGCAGGCATTTACCTTTCCACCGATCCGTGGTGGTGACCAGGATCTCCCGGGAGATTGCCAGTGAAAGGATCTGTTGATGCTCTGATATACCTGCTGAAGGTGAGAGTTCTGGGAGACCAGACCCGGTGTGTGGGTGTCTTTCTTCACAACTCTTGGATCAGTGGGCATCCTCCTCTATTGTTTCACCATTACGGATAATTATTGCACTTGTTGGAATATTTGTTGCACCTATTTTGGACTTTGGCTCCATATGCACTTTAATTTAGCACTGTTGCACTTTTATCACATGTATTGATTTATGTTATGTTTGGTCTACAATTTGCGCTATCACTTTATTCACTATTATTTTCACTAGGTGCTGTGTATGCATTTTTGTGCTTGCTGCATATTGTTACTGACCCTAGATAGACCTGTGTAGTAGCGCAGAAGCCCCACTTGACTTATTTTCTTTTTTGTTGCAACAACAGTTCGATATAGATAGGAGATTCGACATGACACTGGCAATAACAATCTGTGTCTATCAAAACCTGTGGTCGAATGTGCCTAACCTAACTCTATTAGTCCAAGATTATTCTACATAGAGAGGAAAGATTTGACATAGAGAGAAAAGATTCAACATTATAGAGAGAAAAGATTCAACATTATAGAGAGAAAAGATTCAACATTATAGAGAGAAAAGATCGCTGCTGGAATTGGGAGGGGGAATTAAAAAAAGAATATTGATGATGATGAATGTTATTGGCTGATTGTAACCAGAGAGGAGGAGCAGTAAAATAGCTAGGAACTAACTTGACAATTCAACATTAATGACAAAGATTCGACAAAGCATCGAAAAACATACAAACGTTGAATCTGTCGACGGAGCAGCTAAACTGTATGACGCTGCAATCATACATTTGCAGTCAAATGCTCGGCCCATAGGCTATAGAAAATTTCTAATGTTGGTTGACTAGTAATAATAATTAATAAATATAATTATTTCTAGTCATACAACATTAGAATTCTACTATAGCTTGTAGGCAGAACATTCGACCGGAAATGTACGATTGCAGCGTCGTACAGTTTCGCTGGTCCGTCGAATCTTCTTTGAACATTCGACCGCCACCATAAGCCTTCAATGACAGATTCGACCTTAATTCATTCAGATTTTCGGACGAATGCAAGTTCTAATGAAAAACAAAATAGATAAAAACTAATTTTGGGAGTAACTAAATACATTTATTTTTCGGATGAAAACAAAATTCTGAAAAAAACGATTTCAGTATGCACATGACTACTGGTCAGTAACACACCTACAGTATTAGTGAGACACAACTCTGGAGGAATGAAAAAAGGAGTTACAGCAGACAGCAGCATTGTCAGTCTGGGGGGAGGGTAGTGGTAAATGTATTAGCAGATTTAGATTTTACACTAACAAACTGAAGGCAAACTCCAGCTCACTCTTGATAAGCAGTTACAGCAATTATTTGTTTTTCCTTTTGGGATACAGGTTTTACATAAATAAATAAAAGCTCATAATTTTATTCACCCCTTCTGGTGTTACATGGTTTGTCTCATCCATGTAAACTGATACATTCTGCTGGGGAGCTTGTGCTTTTGAAAAACAAAGGACTTGCTGACCAGATAACCAGATGAAAATAGAAGAAAAAAAGCCTTAAAAAAGGAAACAAATACAGCCATCACATCTAAGAATTAGCCAGCTGAAATATAATAAATGTTTGCTTTTGGATTTAATACTGCTTTAATGTTGATCTGGAACAAGTATAGAGATAAGAACGTTTGACTTTTTCTCTTGTTTCTTTTCTGTAACCGAAATTTTGACAACCACAGACAGGCTAATAGCATTTTTTCTCATGCCAGCTGTACATTAACCACTTAAGCCCCAGACCAATATGCTGCTAAATGGCGTCGCTTTAACAGACAATTGCGCGGTCGTGCGACGTGGGTCCTAAACAAAATTTGTGTCCTTTTCTTCCCACAAATAGAGCTTTCTTTTGATGGTATTTGATTGCCTCTGTGATTTTTATTTTTTTGCGCTATAAACAAAAATAGAGCGACATTTTTGAAAAAATAAATAAAAATTTTAGTCAAACATTTAGGCCAAAATGTATTCAGCCACATGTCTTTAGTAAAAAAAAAATCGCAATATAAAAAAAAAATTAGCTACCTAGCGGCAACAGTGACACTAATACAGCGATCAGAAAACTGATCGCTTAGTGACACTGGCAATAGGGGGTTAAAGGGTTAACTAGGGCGGTGATCAAGGGGTTAAACCTTTATTAGGGGGGGTACGGGGCTAACCTGGACCTAACACTAACTGTCACACTGACACTAAATGCAGTGATCAGTAAATATATGATCACTGCAATCAGTGACACTGTGACAGGGGGCTGGGGGGGGGTGATCGGAAGGGGTTAAATGTGCCTATGTTTATGGTGTCAGTTGGTGCGACTTACTGTGATGTCTTCTCTCCTCTCACCGGATTGAAAATACCGCCGAGAGGAGAGCTAACATCATTTCCTCAGCCAGTGTTTACATTACACAGGCGAGGAAGTACAGGGCGGGTGTTCTGCTGATTCGCTGGAAGCGATCGTGAGGGGGCGGACAAAAACGAACAGCCGCCCCCTCATCCCGGATCGCTCCCAGAGGTAAGACGCCCGCCACATGTAGCGGGGGGGGGGTCCCGATCTGACCCCTGACCCGCAAGAAGGCAGGGACGTACATGTACGCCCATCTGCCTGTACGTGCCATTCTGTGGACGCACATATACATGCGGCGGGTGTTAAGCGGTTAAATTAATAATTTGCAAAGAGAAATAAGAGGCTGACCTCTCCTGAAAATGCTAGTTACCTAGCTGCCTTCTGATATTAAACATTTCAATTTAGCGGAAAAAGGGTCATACAATGTTGTGAATCAGCATGCCATCTGCCATTTTCAGAAGGTGAGCAATGGAAGCCTATTGTTCATGACAGACTCCTCCCCCCTTTTCCCAGGACTTGTCCCCTCCTCTCCTTCCTCCTTAGGAGCTTTTTTTCCTATGTAACCACCTCCCGGCCACTGTTTATCAACACCGACAGCCGAGCAGCAGCTCGTATTCTGGGACGACGCAGCAATAAATGGTGCACTCTGTCCCTGGCGCATCACCGATCTCAATAAAGAGTTATGACAAGGCTCTTTACCCATGTGATCAGTTGTGTCCAATCACAGCTGATCGCACGTGTAAGTAGAGGAAAACCGATCAGCAACATTTCCTCATAGGGGAGATCTGCACAGATAATTAGGACACTGATTATCAGTGCCTTGATTTTCAATGCAGCCCCAACTGTGCCCAGCAGTGATGCCAATCAGTACCCATCAGTGCCGCCTATCGGTGCCACCTATCAGTGCCCATCAGCACCACCTATCAGTGCTCATCAGTGCTGCATATCATTGCTGCCTATTAGTACCCATCAGTGCTGCGTATTTGTGCTGTGTCATCAGTACTCTTCAGTGCCATATCATCAGTGCCCTTCAGTGCCATGTCATCAGAGCCCATCAGTGATGCCTCAGTGCCCATCAGTGACACCTTATCCATGCCTATCAGTGCAGCCACATCAGCGCACATCAGTGAAGGAGAAAAACAACTGATTTACACAATTTTATAACAGAGACAAAGAAATACGTGTTTTTTCAAAATTTTCAAAATTTATTTTAGAAACAAATAAAAAACTCAGTGGTGATTAAATACCATCAAAAGAAAGCTCTATTTGTCTAAAAACAAATGATAAAAACTTTGTTTGGGTACATGACCGTGCAATTTTCAAATTTTTCAAAGTGCGGCAGCGCTGAAAGCTGAAAATTCGTCTGATCAGAAAGGGGGTAAAATGCCCAGTAGGCAAGTAATTAAACACCAGCAAGCAGCACTGCATTCCTCCATTGCTGCTTAACAACTGCTATCAAATTCTCACCATGTGAACTGTTAAATACGGGTTCTGATATACTGTAAGTAATCTCAATTTGGTAAATGTCTACTTGTTCACTTTTTCGCCCTGGTTCATGCCAATAGGATTTGTCATGCTATTTGGCAGTTCAAAATCGCACAAGTCGAACCCTATTTTCTGCAATGGAACCGTTCAAATTGTTGCAGCTCAAGTCGCAGTGACTTTGAAAAAGGTTCATGCACTACTTTTCTGTGATTTCATTATGACTTGCATTGACTTCTGTTAAATAAAGTAGCAAGCTGCAATGAAATCAGAGATCCAAATCGCATAGATCTGCAGCTTTGAAATCGCACTGTAGAGCGATTTTGAAGCCACACTGGTGTATACCACAGCTTCATCATAAACATGGTACATCATAAACTTTAGTTGTTAGTCATCATCTGATGCAGATCTGTGAAGCCATTGTTTCTGCTGAGTCCATCCAATTGTTATGCTGCGTTGAGGTATGTTTCTCTGTGCACCATTCTCCACATGCTGTCTAATGTTAAGAGATGAACACAGCTGCTTTTGCAGCTCAGATACAAATATGACCAGTATAGAAATCAATGAGTTTTACTGCTGTCATAACCTTTGTCATGAATATAGTCTTTGCAGCTGCTGCTCTCTTCTATATGCAAACATCACAGAAATGAACAAAACTACTTAATCAGCCTCAGTTAACCACTGATTCATGAGTTCAACCACTGTGATCACTCTTGTTAGGCTGGCCATGGAAGCCTCTTTTTTCTGATCAGTCAGAGGGTTGCTAGAAATGGAATCCTCCCTGCTGTGCCATTGTTATCTGACAAAAAGGACTCTTCATATGTCAGAAGACACTGATAAGCAGCTGTAGTCTATTGGCTGCAGCAGTCTGATCTAAAATGTTTTCCAAAAATTCCATTTGACAGAAGTCAATTGTTAGATCGACTTCTGTCGAGTGGGAAAAGCCATAGCTGGATCAAAATTCATCGAGTCCCTGCTAAATCGGTAAAACTTCAATCCATCTATGAACAGGCTAATGGCCCGTACACACAATCCGAATATCGGACGAAAACGATCGTACGATGATGGATCGTACGATTTTCGGATCGTGTGTACACTACTTTCAAAAGCTGATCATGACCGTTCATCCGATATTTTTCGATCGGACAAGCGCGAAAATTTTCCTCGTACGATATCAGATCGTACGATTTTCGTTTAGTCAGTACAGTCGTCGTCCGAAAATACAATACAAATACATTACAACACATGACATCACTTCCGATAATTTTTTTCTGTCGTACGAGAATTTTCGTGACTTTAATAACCTATTTTATTTTACTTGCGACTATTAAGCGAAAAAAGTCGTACAATCCGTCGTCCGATATTAGGATCGTGTGTACAGGCCATTAGGGTGCAGTCACACCTGTGCAGAGCAACTTCCAGCTGTTTTTATTTGAGAGTTATTAGAAGTGTAATACAAGCATTTTAGAAGCACTAGCGGAAGTAGAGGTGGAGAAGATTAGGGTTGGGGAGCTTTTTTTTTGAAAATGCAGGAACGAAAATGAAAATGTTCATTTTTGTATTCACACAAAGTTGGCAATTATTAATACCTAAGCCCATCTCTGTCCGGCAATGTCCATGAGCGTCTCAGCTGTCCAAGACTCTCCCTCCTGATTGGCTGAGACACAGTAGGGGCGCCGTTGGCTCCAGCTGCTGTCAATCCAATTCAGTCAGGCAAATCCACTGCACAGAGCAAGTAAGGCCCCTTTCACACTGGGGCATGGGCGGGGTCGTTGGTAAAGCGCCGTTATTTTTAGCGACGCTTTACCGCCAATTTCACAGCACTATTCGGCTGCTAGCGGGGTGATTTTACCCCCCGTTAGCGGCCCAGAAAGGGTTAAAACCACCGCTAAGCGCTTTGCCGGGGGTATAGCCACAGTGCCCTATTGATTTTAAAGGGGAGGAGTGGTGGAGGAGCAGTATACACACCGCTTCTTCACCGCTCCAAAGATTCTGCTGGCAGGACTTTTTTTCACCATCCTGCTAGCGCACTGCTCCAGTGTGAAATGCCCACAAAATGACCACATTTTGGAAAGCAAACACCCAAAGTATGAGGCAGGATGAGTCTTTTGAATACTAAATTTTTTGTCACAAATGTTTGGAAAATGGTGGAAGAAAGTTACTCAGTGCCAGGACTGATTATGTGTCAACCAATTACCGTATTTATCGGTGTATAACACGCACAGGCGTATAACTTGCACCTTAACTTTAGGAGGGAAGTTTCAGAAAGAAACTTTACACAGACCCCCTGCATAATACACAGACCCCCTGCATAGTACACAGACCCCTGCACAGTACACAGACCCACACAGCCCCCTGTACAACACCCAGTCCCACACAACCCCCTGTACTACACACAGCCCCTGAAAAACACACAGCCCCCTTTCATTATAAAGACTCCCTGCACTCCCAGGAGACCTCCAGTCTCCTGGGACGGCACTGCCAGCAAACTCTAGAGTTGAGAGGACTTCACACTGTCAGCCTGTCAGTCCCTTCTCGTGCGCCGCACTTCCTGTGTCACTCATTGTGGATCGGGGCTTCTGGATACCTCCATTGATGTTGAACCCTGTTCATGTGACTGCTCTCCTTTGTTTCATTGATGGTCACATGACCGTTCTCCTTCTCCAATCAAAAGATACACATGAGGAGGAAAAGGCAGAAAGGCAAGAGGACAGCAGCCACAATAAGTGGAGTTGGTTGAGGGATTCAGAGTTTTGGATTTGCATTGAGAATTACATGGGAGGAGCAGTGAACATAAGTCCCTGCCAGACTTTGTTTTAATTATTTATTTTTTTAGGAAAGAGGCAGAACAATCAGAAATCACTCTGAAAGGTTTCTATCACCACGTGTCAGGGCAGTGATGTTAGCTTTAAACAACATGTGCGATTTGGTTCGTAACTAATGGATTTTCGTACAAAATTATAAGTATTCGTACATTCGGATCAATTAGAACATCCAAATAGCTGAAAGTACTAAAGTATGAAAAATACGGAATTATGAATAAGCAAAATAATGAACAAGCGAAAATACCAACGTACGATTCGTCAAACTTACTAAAATACAAAACATCGAAACAGCAAAAGAATGAAAATTACATCTATAACGAACAATTTCTGTTCGTAATTTAGCAAATTCGTATTTTCGTATTTTAATTTGTGTGTTTTGTAAATCCGTTTCTTAGGCTGTTCGTAAATTTGTGTTCTTTCTAATGGGCAGTGTAGTTAGTGAGTGATGTCACATTGGACAGTGTAAAGCCTCATACACACGATCGGACTACAAACAAACTTTTACGTGGATTTTTGTCCGAAGGGAGTTGGCCAGACTTTTGTTGCCAAAAAGTTTGTCCGTTTGCAAAGCAAACTTTTGTCCAATGAAAACCGAAAAACTTTGTCCGATGGGGCGTACACACGGTCTTATTTTTGGAAAACTTGCTTATTTTGAAGTTTGTTGGCAAAAAGTCCACCGTGTGTACGGGGCTTAAGAAAAAGTCTATCTTAATATGGATTACCCGCATGTTGAAAATGAAACTAAAATACGAGGTTGCGAATGACCGTGCCGCAATTTATTTACAAAAGTACAAAATTACAAATCCATTAAACGAAAATGATTATCTAACAAAATTACAAATTTCGAATCAATGAAAATAAATTAGACAGAATTACGAATTATTCAGTATCAACAAAAATAAAACTGTTACAAAAATACGAATCTTTACGCATCTACGAAACGAGATGAAACAAAACAAAAAAATAAATACAATTTAGTTGTGCACATGTCAAACAAACAGTTGCCACTGCTTGCTCTCATTGAACAGGGTTACCAGTCATTTGACTTCCCAAGTGTAGTTCAGGCTTGCATCACTGATGATAAATGTGATGTGCAGTGCTGTATACTAGGACCCTCCTCCTCGTGCCCAGCCATAACAAGGAATTCAGCTAGATATTACTGGTATAACCAGTATTAAGCATCACTTTTCTGGCATTTGAATAATTAAAAATATATTATTAAAAAAGGTATGGACTGAGCTTTGGTAAAGACAAAATTGTATTATGTATATGAGCTTAATCCAAGAGTTCAGCTTTATTCTGATCATAATAAAGAAAGAAAATATATAAAAAAAAAAAAAAAAACTACAATTAATTTTATTCACCTACATTGTTATGTAAGTATAGATTACTCAAAACGTAATTTCCTGACACCAACATGGCAGCATACTAGTGATAGAGCTCCGCATCTTGACCACTCCCTCAGGACCAGTGAATAGCATAAATTAAGGCATGGTTAGCCGCCACCCCATTCTTCTTTTTTTCCTCATACCCACGCACCAGTGAAGAGTAAGCAGTACTATGTCCCCCCTCTGCCTCAGTGCAGTAGCCGTCTGGGTTGAGCCTCTCCCAGTGCGAAGTCCCAGCGCTCAGGCTGCTAAACGCGCTATAGTCTGGGAACCCCTTCTGTGGGTCTTATTGGGGCCCCTGCAGTGTTTCCTCTTTAGGAACGAAATCTGCTTTTAAAATTGATAACTGCAGCGCTTGTGGAATATAGAGGGGCCAGCTATGCTTTATCTCTCTTGGCCCCTGGTGCCATACAGGGTGACCTGTACCTTTTACCTATATCTCCCTTTTTTGTCTTTCATTACCTTTCTCATTCACTGCTTCAGCAAAAAAAACAGAAGAAACTACAGGCTTGTCTTCTAACACAGGTACAGAGATAGGAAAGGTTCAGTCTCTTTAGCCAACAGATTGATATATAGACAAAGTACATGGCTAAAGCCAGAGCTATAGTCTCTGATATGGTTTTGCTCACCCCAGTAGGTACACAATCCAACAATGGATCCTCGCAAACATCATGCTGCTGTCTGTCTTTCTCTCTCTCTCTCTCTCTCTCTCTCTCTCATACACACAACTCATCTCTGACATGTTCAGCTCAGTTGACAATCAGGTCTGAAAGGGAAATTCTTACCCTATTCAGTTAACCCCTTCTTAACACACCCAGACTCACCCTGTACAGGTAGATATGTCTGTATGTATGAATATATATGTATATGTGTATATATATATATATATGTGTGTGTGTGTGTGTGCGTGTATAGGTGTATATACAGATGTAGGTGTATGTAGATAAATCAGGAAAGAAAGTGGAATCCTTTCTCCTATGTCTACTCCTGCTCCTTCTGTCACTTTTCAGCTATCCTTACCTCAGCTGGCTGTCCCATTTCTCCACAGATCAAGAGTCACTTACTGCTCATAATACAAATACCCTCAACAACTAGGATGGGGACCACCATATAGGTACGTTTTCAGAAAAGAGTGCCCTCTTGTGCGGATTGCTTAGATTTGCTTCAGCCCCACATGCCCATGCTCTCAAAAATCCAGGCCAATGAAACGCAGACGTTCTTCAGGGGAGCATAGCCTGTATGGCGCCCCCACTCAGGAGAAAATTTCCAAGGAAGACGTCTTTGCTCCTCTTCCCCAGAGCTGGTGCCCAGCAAGAGTCCTGCAGGGCCTATGGCACAGTACCTATGCCCAGGAAGCTGGTGAGTAGACACTGCCTGGAGGAGTATGCAGCTAACAGGTAATGCCAAATGTCTTTATTATTGATACGAGTGGCACAAGATTCTGTTTTGAACTCACCTTAATTACCTGAAGCTACTGTTACACTTGTATTGTAAACTGTTGTAGACTGTTGCCATAGGAGACAGCGTTCCTATCAGTGCAGAGGTGGCATTTTGCTGGATGCTTTTACTGCGTGGCTGTCCTTCTGTAGAAGTCTTAGAGTCTGCCGGGTTGGTGTTGCAGCTTCCCAGGGGTGTCCTGGCCCTAATCCTCTCTCCCAGAGTTTTGTTGAGGAGAGATGGAATCGCTTTGCTGTCTGAGGCCCTGACATATGATTCAAAGCCCAAATTGTCCTAGTGAATCTTGGACAGGTGGCACACGCTAGGTGTCTGACGCCCATAAAACTACTTTGCACTGCACCCATTATACCTCACTCTATGTAAAGGGATTTCAGCAACTCGTGGTTCTCGTTAGACTGAAGGTGGCCTGGGTCCTTGCTACATATATTACAGATACAGCAGTCCGCTACTCAGGATATGGAGGCTTCACAGGAAGTCCCACATAGTTGCTTTTTAAACCACTGGAAAAGCATCCTGGCACTTTGGTGGCTAGAGAGGCCATACGTTTGAGACCTTGGGTTGAGTATTGCTTCCTAGAAACAAAAGTGGGAAAGAATGGAAAGATGTTGGAGAAAAATGCCCATATAAACAGGCTGTCAAAACTGTATACCCTGAACAAGCTAAGGGTCAACCTGCTCCTACATACTGTAGCATCTGCAGGTGCCAACAGACGAGCAATAACCAGCCCATGTGTTGGGCGAGTCTAATGGGGATGGTTTAATAATTATCAACCAGCTGCTGCACTTGCAGGACTCTGAGGAGAGTGGCAGGATCTGCATCCCTTTAGGCATGATTTCCTTTTGGGAGTATCTTGCCAAAAATGACATTTTTGTAGCAGTGGGTGCAAAAAAACAAACAAACAAAAAAAAAAGTCTGACTTGTACCTTAGTGCAGACTTCCGGGAAAAAATCAGTCACACAAGTGCATGCCCAAACTCCAAACTCTAGGGCTCAGTTTCCTTTAGTGCGACTTGAGACTGGAAGGTCGCATGACAGACTTCTGGGAAAAAATCTGTCACACAAGTGCATGCCCAGACTCTAGGGCTCAGTTTCCTTTAGTGCGACTTGAGACTGAAAAGTCGCATGACAGGCCATTCCCCATAATTTCCAATGAGTATCGATTATATCTGTGCGACTTCAGGTGGCAGCGACCTCAAAATAGTCCCTGCACTACTTTGATTCCACTTTGATGCAACTTATACAGGCATTGTTTCCAGTCACATCAAAATTGCAGCAAAAATAAATAAAAAATCGCAGCAAGACCACGCGACGTTGGGGAGGCAATAGTGGAAATGGAACCTTGAGGCAAGACCTAGAGAGCACACTTTACGTGTTTCTGGACAGCATGTGGTACAGGCCCTTGGATGAAGGTATCAGGCACTCATGGTCACTTCGGGAAATTCCTCACTGCTCCTCCTCCAGACCATTTCTCTCCCACGCATATGTCAAGTCCACCACAACAGGTGTGCTGCTACAATGCTTACAATACTAAAATACACTTCAGACTCAAGGGATTGCAGGTTTTCTATACAATCCTGTTTGGAGTTTGCAGGGGGATGTTGGCTAGTGTCCAGTAGCAGATTGGAAAAGGTTAAACCCTTCTAGGCCCTCTTTGAGATCTTTAAGATGAAGTCCATTAAACAGTACAACCACATAGCTGGATGCTGTTACTGGATTGTCAGGATGCCTATCCTATCCTCACACCTTAGAGGCAAAGCAAAACCAACTGTCTCCATCCTAATGGTTAGTGTACCCTGGGGGTGCTCTAGTTCCTCTTATTTCCATCAGACGTTCTTGAAATTTAAATTTCAAACATCACAGTCACAGTCACAGTCAGGAACAGGATTCTGAGGAAGTTTACCTCCGCTTGTTTGATGGTTTCATAGTGCCTCAGTCATCTGGACACAACGTCATCATGCATACAGATGATTCCTGGAGTGCATGGGCACCTGCGCAAATTTAAATTTCAAGAATTCTACAAGGGAGGAAACGGGATTGAACACCGTTAATAACAGTGTTACTCAGTATGAGTAGCGGTCTGCCACGATGGAAAGACCTTGAGCAAGTCTCGGTCCATTAGGACCTTAACACTGGAGAATTGCTATGAATCATGTCTACAAGACACTCGGGAAGATGCACTGTGAGGGACTTTAGGTCAAGGCGTGAGGGACTTTAGGTCAAGGCAGGCGGAGATTCCCAGCCAAGGAGGGTAATCTTGAACGCACTGGGGTTCAAACAGCCCCTTTTATCACTTCGGCCTTACTACAGAGTCAAGGAAGACCAGTCTCCTTGCAGTTGAGCAACAGGGCAGTAGTTGCCTATATTCAGCTCCTGGGTGAAACTCACGGCAATATGCTAGTGAAAGAGATAAAACCCATAACGCCTGGGATGGAAGATCACCAGCAAAATTCCAGATGCAGTTTACCTCCCAGGGGATTTTTTGAACAAGTACAAGCTTCCCAGAGCACAACGAGGGTCTATGTCCCAGGTCTTCTCTGACCTGGTCCACAGTTGGAGCCTACCACAGACAGACCTCCTTGTTTCCCAGAGTAATCTCAAACTTTGGGTATGTCTGACTTTGTTTCCGGACCCCAAGGTGCAAGGGGCAGATGCTCTGATCTCTCCATGGGACTGCAATGAGTGAGAGAGTGAGTGAAAAACTTGTATAGCGCTACATCTGCGAACAAAATCACCTTGGCGTTTTTTCCATCCATTGTCTTCCTTATACTTCAGAAGAGGTGGGTCTTAAGTTTCTTCCTGAAGGCCCGATGGTTTTCTCCCATGCGGATGTCCGTTAGCAGAGCCTTCCATAGCCGTGGTCCTTGGACTCTAATCTAACATATATTTTTCTCCAACATTTCCTGTAAATGAGATTCCTCTTGAGGCTGTCAACAGAGAACATAGTTGCCATAGCCAGTCCTCCATATTAACCAGAAGGCCCTCGATTTTTCCCTGGCCATTCATTTCAGGATACAGAAGACATTGCCCCTCCATAACCTATACAGACTGGGGCTGCAAGCAGGGGCTACAGAGTGATCTCTACTTTGTTGTGTCTGAGAAGACATTCTACTTACAACATCTAGGCCTAATTCTGGAACAAGTTTGCTTTTTCTTGGTAGAGTGAGACATTCATCCTACTGCCCTTTCAGTGCCAGCTGTTCTATACTTCCTCCAGGCCTTAACCTATCCTGACATAGCTCACGAGCGTTGGCTATATCGGCAATAAAACATTTAAATGGGCCAAGAATCCTTCAGTTTGTACAACTTTTGAGTGTTTGGAGAGTAGTTCTCCAAGGAAAAGATATATTGGAGTTGCTGGTTCTCATATCAGTTCAACCATTCGTTCTAACAGAGCAGTGCTCTGTTCAGGCCATCACTTATAAGGCAGTATCCATTGCAAGAACTTTAGGCAGAAGGTTATTAGATATTCAAGCTCTTGGAGCTTCAACGTAAATATATATATATATATATATATATATATATTATTTTCTTTCCAAAAGGAGTAGAGTTGGTCTTGTAGATCATCTTGCCACAAACATGGCAACAGACTGCTATAACAGACAGCTGGATATTGCCTAACTTTCCACAACATCACACAGGAAAGTCTCACAAACTGATAATTTTCATAACTTTCAAGTATCTGTCCACAATTGTCCCTTTCAGGTCATCTAAACCTTTTGTCATTCCAGCTGGAAATCAAGGGAAAGAAGTTACTGCCTGGACCCTAGCAGGCTTGGTTGTACATATAGGACTAGAGGTTGCGAGCCTCCGTCAGCGGTGGCGGAGCACTCTACCAGAGCAGATGAAGCCTCATAGGCAACACATTCAAAAGAATCTATGGTGCCCCATCTGTAGAGGGGTATCGTGGTCTTCCCAACATTCCTACTCAAACTTTACAGAATAGACCCGGGGGTCCTGTCATCGGGGAACTTTGTAGGAAGGACTATTCAGTCCTCTGTCTCATCCTAATTAGAGGATTGGTTGGACAAGTAGATCCCACCCTGTCAGCTAGTTATTTATCACTAGTATGCTGCCATGTTGGCGTCAGGAAAATGGAAAATTGTATCAAATACTTACCGTAATTTTCCTTTCCTGACGCCAAACCATGGCAGCATATGAGCCCACCCATGTGCGTTCGGTATGTGGCTTGTTACAAAGAATGGGGTGGCGGCTAACCATGCCTTAATTTATGCTATTCACTGGTCCTGAGGGAGTGGTCAAGAGGCGGAGCTCTATCACTAGTATGCTGCCATGGTTTGGCGTCAGGAAAGGAAAATTACGGTAAGTATTTGATACAATTTTCCATTTTCTTTCTACTTTTGTCAAGTTTTTACGGCTAAATGTGGCTTTAGTTAGAGCGACCCCCTCCGTTCCTGTGCGGGAAACCCCCGAACAGTTTCACCAGACAAAAAGTAAGGGGAAATCTGCAACAGGGACCCAATAATTTGATAGGGGTTCCTTTACTCTATTAAAAAATAAAAATTATGCTTGAGTTGCTGTTGGAGAGTTTCCTATTGGGCAACACTTTGTAAGCAGGACAGAAAGTGAAGGTAAATTTCTCAAACGAAGGCCTAAATAGCAATAAAAAAATGACAGTTGTTCTAACCTTTCCCAAACTATCCAAAACTAAGAAATATGTTTTGGCTAGACTTACACTTTAGGGCTGGTTTCACACTTAAGCGAATTGGAATGTGTGTTTCCCGCATTCCAATTTGCATGAGAGGAGAGTGTACCTAGCTCGCAATGGAGCCAGTTCACATACCTCCAGGGCGGCTATGGTCTGTGGTCTGCATCTGGAAAGGGTCCTGTGCGTCTTTGACTCCGAATCAGGTGCGAATTCAGGCAGAAATTCAGACACCTGAATCAGTGAACAGGGACGCACTGGACCCCCTGCTGTGAGCCATGACCACAACATGTGTGAACCTGGCCTAAATGTTTTTCAGATTATATAAACCAATCACTGGCTCTTGAAGGAGCTTAATACAGAATGCTACCATAGTCATTCCAACTCATGTTTTATACAATGTTTATATGTTGAAACTAGTAAATTTAACATTTGACTATTGGAGTGTTGGAAGAAAATGATATACCTGTGGACAATCTCAGCAAGGGAAGCTATACACTGCCTGTACTGCCATTACTGTAAGGCTGGCCATACACTGATAAAAATGTCACCGGTTCAGCAAGGACCAGCTGAATTTCAATCGTTGTGTGGCCTTCCCTGCATTAACAGAGGTCAATCAAGCAACATGTTGGAGAAGGAACATGTTCAAAAAAACTTTTTTTAAGCATCATCTGCAGCCAATTGGTTACAGCCAGTGATTAGTGTATTTAGAACAATGTATGGCCAGCATAAGACAACAGTGATAAACAACCGAGATGCAGGGTCTGGTATATCCTGTATTTTGGGCCAGGAAGTAACATTTTTATGTAAAATTTTACTTGTGAAAATTCTACAGTACACAACACTGCAGCTTTACCTTAAATGGAATAAGAACTTTTTTATATGAGTAAAAAGTTCATGTGTGATGACAACCAAGAAATCGCTGCAGCCATTTTCAAGAAACTTCAATTTAGAATGACAGAGTATTTAATCCTTTAAAAGGCTGTTGTTAAAATGGAAACTGGTTAAGTAAAAATGTGAACTAAGAAGTGAAAGCAAACATTAGCACAAGCTAAAATGCCACGCTGGTAACCAGATATACTGTACGCTCATCTCTTACATAGCTTTCATGTCATGTGCCGCCTGTGCCTTTTCTCAGTAAAAAATCAATATTTAGAGGTGTTTATGGCAAAGAACAATAAATGTTTCCAGCAATATTTATTCAGTATACGTTCATGAGAACAGGAATTTGGAACACATTTTTATTTTACAGATAATATATAATGTCTATACACAATAATAATAAATTCCAGCTGAGTATATGTAGCCTCTGTGATATTATACCATTACAGGGAACGCAAAGATTACTGCTTATTAGGCACAGTATAAATAAACTACTTAGATATACATTTCTTAGAAAAAATATATTCCATCGGCTTTTTTTGGCCAATACGGATTGTTAATTTTCAAAGTGGAAATCCAGACAAAACTTTTTTCTAGTTTTCAATTTTTAGGTTTGGACTTTAGGAAGGTTACAACCCTAAGGCCGCGTACACATGATCAGTCCAAACCGATGAAAACGGACTGAAGTTCAGTTTCATCCGTCCAAACCGACCGTGTGTACGGCCCATCAGTCTGTTGCCCTTCAGTCCAAAAATTTAAAACTTGCTTTAAAATCGGACTGATGGACCCTACCGATCGGTCAAAACCGATGGTTAGTACGCAAAAGCATTGGTTCAAAACCCGCGCATGCTCAGAATCAAGTCGATGCATGCTTGGAAGCATTGAACTTAATTTTCTCTGCACGTCGTTGTGTTTTACGTCACCGGGTTGGACTCGATCGGTTTTTGAACTGATATATGTACGCACATCAGACCATCAGGCCGCTTCAGCGGTGAACCGATGAAAACGTGTGTAGGTGGCCTTAGTGCTATTGGTATTCCAATTTGTGAGATTTCCCCATACCTCCTGTCACATACAACAGGAAAAAAGTAGAACTTATGTGAAGGCAAGCCACCAGGATCACCAGAACAGAAAGTGCAAATGAATTTCCCCACACATATAAAAATACTGTTTTACCTACCTATAGATTTGCTTTTTGTGCCCAACTGGTCCTGACACATTCCACTGCCTTGGCCAGCCTGCTGACTAGACAGTGGAAGAGCAGAAGCTGGCTGCTTTCAGTCCTGCTCTTCCCTGTCTACTGTACAGGCTTTTAGAAGAGTCTGATACCAAGTCAAATCCAGGTATTTCTATATAATTAAAATACATTAAATTAGTTATTCTTAAATATAAAGCTGAATTAATGTGTTTCTTTTGTATCTGTTAGAAGTTAAGCTTTAATCCTGATTCAGACCTACACAGTTATTAACTATTGTAAAAAGATACACAATTTTCAATTTTTAGCCACTGACCCACCCCTGGGGAAAGCCACATTTCCTGCCTTGAATTAAACACCCATTACCAATAAACAATAAATAATTTTAGGAAAATAAACCATTTTCCCTATATTCTGACAGCTGTCAGTCAGTTATGTCTAGGAATCCCCCGACAGTGTCAGACCTCAGACAAGTACTACTTTCCCAAGGGTTCCTTAGCATGGCATCCCTGCTCTGTTTTTAGATAAACAGATCCAATTTCTTAACAAACAGACTGCTACAGCCCTTTTGATAACAATGTAATAATTCAAAACAAATGATTCCAGGCTTTGATGATAGCACTTTTATGGGTCATGAAGAAATCCTCCCACCAACATCTGTTTGATTTTATCTACTTGAACTTTATCCTCCAGTTGAAGATTTATAAGCTGAAATCATCCTGGCCTATTAAAGTCAGACTACAGTTTGAGCACTAACCACTAAGAATGAAAAAGCAGTTCACAGCCGTCTACCTTTTCAAACCATGCTGTGAAAAAAAAAAGTTATCAAAAGTTTTGGAGAGCTCATTTTTAAGAGATTATGTGAATGAGCAACATGCATTCCTACTAAAACCCTTTGTGGAAACAAATCTGAAAAGAAGTAGCTGTTCACTCAGGCATGGTGTCTGATTAATTTAGTTAACTAACAGGAAAATGACTCTCCTGTTTACACTGACAGCCTGTTTCCTTGCAAAATAACCTCTATGGACTGTAGAGGATGCACTCCAGATTGAGATGCTGTATCCAGTAAGCCAGTGTCTGCTGTTAAAAACACTGCAAAACAACAGTTTTATTTGTGGTGGTTGATGATCATTAGCACTAAAGGGAAAAAAGTTGAACAAAGCTGTTTAACGCTTGGCAAAACAGGTTAAATTAGAAGTTACTAGATTCAGTGCACTAATATCAATTAAACCAAGGAAAAAATATATTGGCCCAGATTCACGTACTTGCGCATTATTGGACCGGCGTAGGCACCGCCTTTACGTTAGACTTGGAATTTTGCAGCGTAATCACCCAATTCTCGTGCTTTTGCGCAGGAAATTGCCTCGTAACGTTTTTCCAGAGGCGTAAGGAGGAGTAATACAAATGGGAAGGACGTGGGCGTGTTACATTGAAATGAGCCGTGACCCCATGCAAATGAAGGGCCGGCCGGCTTGCGCAGCGCGCTTGAACGAGACCATGTCAGCTCCGATGTGCGCATGCTCACAACTGGGAGCGGCGCAATCAGTGAAATGGAAATGACAGGGCAACGTGGAACTACGCAAACAGATAAATAGCCCACAAACGCACTCCTTTGCAAAAGAATCCCTTTGTCCCTTCCCATTTAACAAAGGTTTTGTTCTTGTTGTTCGTTGCGGTGTGTTTTGTAGTTGTCAGATTAGTGTTCTGTGTGATCAAGTGGTTGTTAGTAGATTTTTGAAAGTGGTTTTTGATAAGTGTTTGAGAGACTGTTTGTTTGATTGAAATTTCTTTTTGTTTCTTTTTCTGCTGATTTTTGTTTTGTTTTTTGGGGAGTGTTTCTTGCTGAGTCGTTTTCTCTCTGTGTGTGTGTTTTTTTGTGATTGTTACCTCCACGGCCCAGAGAGTCAACACCACCCCGCAGGAGGAGGGAATATTGGATAGGATCACTGACAGGTAATTCAGGCAGGGGGAGACACGGACCAGGTCTGGGATGACAAAAAAAATCAATGACCTCCGGCGTCTGGTCAAAAAGAAGTTGGCCAGAATGCATGCCCATGCCAGGGGCAAGGAGGGGGCCCACCATGCCGTATTAGCCTGAAGCGGAGGAGCGTGCGGTGGCCCTGACCTTTCACGGCATAAGTTGGGGCCTGCCCGGCTTTGACTCAAGTCCGGAGCCCGTGGTGCCAGGTAAGTTTTTTTTTTTAATCAGGTGTGTAGCATGTGTGGGGGAGGGGGTGAAAGGGAATATGTGGCAAGTGTGTGTCAGGATGTCATCCCAGCACCAGGGGGTTGGCCGACTCATCCCGCCACCCTGAGAAGGTACAGTTCCTCCAGACCCGCCACTGGGACAGGTCAGCCAGACATTGGTGCGGAAGGAGGAGAGCCTGTCCTCCATCAGGATACGATGGGGAACCTGGACTGATCGATCAATGGATGTGGCTTGATTGTATATGTAGCTGTCATGGCTGGACCCTGGGTTTTGGCACGGACGTGCAATGAGGCCTTGGGCTGACTATCCTGTACATTGATGGAATGCATCTTCCGATTGCATACATGTCTCTGCTCCTGGGGGGGGCTGGAGTGCCACATGTGTGCAATCATGGCCCCCACAGTGTGTGGGAATCTGGCAATTCTGTAGAAATCTGTCATTGCCTTCAGCGCAGCTCCTCAGTGGTGGGTTTGATGATTTGGTTGGCCATGCGTTGAGGATTGCAGGGACAACCTGGTGCCAATCTGCTCATGGAGGATTGTGACTCCCAGCCACCACTCCACTGTCTTTGAAAAGAGCACTGGCAAGGAAATGGAGTTTGCCAGGACCTGACCAGTGGCTGCACTGCATGTGAGCGTTGTGTTGGGCTGGTGATGTCCTCCTGCAGGGTTGTGGTTAATTCCAGGATGACATAGGGGTGAATCTGAAGATGCGATCACCTCAGAATCACTCATCCAAACAGGTCTATGCGGGTATGGTATATCTTCCTGTGCCATCCTCCGTGCCATCCTCCGTGCCCTCCTCCTTCTTTGTTCACAAAGCAGTGTATAGCTATGTGCGACGATGCCCCTGGCAGTGGCATACAGATTGTTGTGCACACGTTGACTGTAGCTGCCATAACAGTTTGCTTTATCAACAAGTAGACTTTTTTTCTTTTTTTAACCAGCTTTTATCAGTCTAATTTTAGACAGGACATTTTGCTGTTGCGCACACTGCGTCGCCTGCGCTGCCCCAACGTTGTTTTGTGGATCCCCGTAGTCCCTCATTAGATATTTGACTAGCAAATATGGTGTGTCTACGCATTTTGCGCGGAAGGATGCCCAGTTAACGAAATTTTGTTGTTCTGGGGATGGAGATGCACGCGCACATTTAGTTACGCACGCGCATTTTTTTGAGTTCTGGGCCATTGTACTTACCAGGTCATTGGAGTACAGTGACCTCATTGTCATGTTCAAGAAACCAGATGAGATGATTTGAGCTTTGTGACATGGAAGGAGCCCTCAGAAGATGGGTACACTGTAGTCATAAAGGGATAGACATAGTCAGCAACAATGCTCAGGTAAGCCGTGGCATTTAAACAATGCACAATTGAATCTAAGGGGCCCAAAGTGTGCCAAGAAAATATCCCCGCACCATTACATCATTAGCCTGAACCATTAATCCAAGCCAAGATCCATGCTTTCATGTTGTTTACACCAAATTCTGACCCTACCATCTGAATGTCGCAGCTGAAATTGAGACTCATCAGACAGGCAACGTTTTTCCAATCTTCTATTGTCCAATTTTGGTGAGCCTGTGCAAACTGTAGCCTCAGTTTCCTGTTCTTAGCTGACAGCAGTGGCCCCTAGTGTGGACTTCTGTAGCCCATCTTCTTCAAGGTTTCATGTGTTATGCATTTAGAGATGGTTGTAACAAGTGTTTTTTGAGTTAGTGTTGCCTTTCTATCATCTCAAAGCAGTCTGCCCATTCTCCTCTGACCTCAAACATCAACAAGGCAACTTCGTCCACACAACTGCTGTTCCCTGGACATTTTCTCTTTTTCGGACTATTCTCTGTATACCCTAGAGATGGTTGTACGTGAAAATCCCAGTGGATCAACGTTTTTGAATTACTCAGACCACTCCATCTGGCACCAACAAACGTGCCACTTTCAAAAACACTTAAAATGCCTTTTTTCCCCATTCTGATGCTCAGTTCGAACTTCAGCAAGTCATCTTTACCACTTCTAGATGCATAAATGCATTGAGTTTCTGGCATGTAATTGGCTGATTAGAAATTTGTGTTACCAAGCAATTTAGCAGGTGTACCTAAAAAGTGTCTGGTGGGTGTATAAATGCTGTCTGTAATTATAATTTAATTTCAAAGTAGTATACAAGGGATCTTCAAAACGTTTCTACACTTTTTTTACCTACATTTATTGAGAATTTCAAAAACAAATTACATCACTTTTCTACATTGTCATCTTCGTTAATGATGCATGCTGCCCAGCGTCGTACCATTTTTTTAATGCCATCCTCAAAAAAACTTTCACCACATGAAAATCTTCTTCCCCTTAAAGCTTCTTTAAACGGTCCAAAAAGGTGGAAATCAGATGGCACTAATAAGACTATAAGCTGGATGTACCATAACCTCACACTCATAAATAACTCTATGAGAGATAACTTTACCCCTATACTGAGCACACATACAGAGAGGAATTTGTGCTCCTGGCACACTTTCTTCTCACAAAAAGTGTATGACCCCTTTCACACTGGGGCATTTTTCAGACGCTTTAGCGCTAAAAATAGCACCTGTAAAGTGCCTGAAAAGTGCCTCATTTGTAGTCCCAGTGTGAAAGCCTGATTGCTTTCACACTGGGGCGGAGCACTTGCAAGACGTTAGAAAAAGTCTTGCAAGCAGCATCTTTGGGGCGGTTTGCAAGCAGTGTATACACTGCTGATCCACTTCCCCTGCCCATTGGAATGCACGGGCAGCGCTGTTAAAGCACCTACAAAGCGCTTCAGCAGCGGCGCTACACGGGTGCTTTTAATCCACTAGTGCCGCTTTACCGCTACCACCCCACTGTCCCAGTGTGAAAGTGCTCCTAGTGCAATGTATACATTTCAGAGCCATCTTCACCACAGCATGACAACTATTATAAAACTGAAGGTCAGCTGGCTTGCCAGACAGACTAGTTACATGACACTCTAAGGCCGCGTACACACGATCAGACCGGTCCGATGAAACTGGCCTGAAGACCAGTTATATCGGACCAAATTGATCTTGTGTGCGGCCCATTGGACCATTGTCCATCGGACCAAACTTTTAAAACTTGCTTTAAAATCTGTCCGATGGACACCTGTCCGTCGGACCAAAACGATGGTTAGTACACAAAAGCATGAGACCAAAAACCTGCGCATGTTCAGAATCAAGTCGACGCATGCTTGGAAGCATTGAACTTTGTTTTTTCAGCACGTCGTTGTGGTCTACGTCACTGCGTTCTGGCCTGATGGGATTTTGGACTGATGGTGTGTACGCACAGTAGACCATCAGACCACTTGAGCGGTGGTCCGATGAAAACGGTCCGTCGGACCAGTCTGCTCGTGTGTACGTGGCCTAAGACACAACAAATTACTACTACTCCCGCCCTTTCCAACAAAAAATATAAAAGTGGGGAAACTTTTTAAAGACCCCTTGTAATTTCATAACATTGATGCCATCATCTCTCTGTTCATAACTAGCATTGCCCATGTAAATGTTATTCTTGAAATGACATGTCTGATGGTACTCAGAGTTTCTAGAATTAGGGAATGTTCTTATGCCATATTACCTTGAATTGATATAGCTCTACACATGAGTTAATGGTCTACGAATTTAGCCAGTTTTGTGTTAGATGCTACTCCAATATAGATCTCAATATAGAGGGAAAAGCAACATATTAGCAAATCTGACTGCAATTGTTTCTCTCAAGGTAAGTCAATGTCAAGACTATCTGCAGAATAGTTATGACAGTCTCCCCTAACCCCCTTCTTAGACATAAGCATGAACTCTCAGCTGAATTTATTGGCAAATAATAAATCCAGACTGATGCATTAGCAAGTGCAACAAGAACCCCCTATGACCCTTATTTTTGAATTGGGGTCATTGTTGGGCACTGAGCTCTTTGGGCACAATAGGAGCTCTCCAGCAATAGCAGATTGAAACTCCATTAATTAAATGTATTATTTTATTAAATAAATGTATTAGTTTTCGTTGTGTTGGTCCGGTTCCTTTTTGGGATTCATTTCATTTCTTCGAAGATGATTATACCCAATATAACTTTGAACAGGCCCAGTGGCAATCGAGAACCGGGAGATTCGGTGGGCTGGTCGTGTTATGGGCCGGTAAAATACGGGAAATATGCCTCTTGCGTTCCAGCCGACGGATTTGACCACCCGCCGCGGGACAGATTGGCTCTGGTTTCAAAATCCGCATACATACTGCGCATTTGTTCCCGGCTGGAGCTGAAGAGACCGACAGTCTGTGATCGGGAAGTTTCTTGTACCCTCTTCCTGTCTCTCAGCGCACCTTACAAGTTCCTCACAGGAGATCTGAGAGGGGGAGGAGTGGAGCCATGCCCGAGTGGAGGACATTCAGTCTGGTAAGCTGGAACAACATGCAGTAGTCCTGTCTGTGGCTTACTTGGTGGGCAGGAAGAGGGGGAGAGAGAGAGGGGAGAGAAGGATGGGCTTGTGTACAGGCTTCTGTCGTTTTTGTGTGTGGCTGTGAACTGCTCTGCTTCTAAATGACATGTTTTCTCAGTCTCCCTGCCCTACCCATTATCTGCTCACCAGCATAGCCTCCACTCCTGAACCACCTCATGGAGGCTTTGGCACTACAAATCCCAGCATGCGGAGAGGGGAGGCGGAAATATCACAGTGTTTTTGTAGATAAAGTGCTTGTTGTATAGTGTGTGTTTTTATAAAATGTATGATAATTCCTATTTGATTATTGCGCTGATGGTCTTAAGGTGTTCATATTTTTCGTGGTGAGCAAATTTGGTGTGGAAGCGTTGGAGTATTTTTATTTGTTTATAATGGAAAGACAGTGGAGTGATGGGGGAGGGATGTTGACGAGAGATGGAAAGAGTGAGGAGTGAGTTGGGGTTCTTTCACCTTTTAGCAAGTAGGTAGGTAGTTGGGAGAATACTGTGCCACAAACGCAGCCACTGTGCACCATCAAACGACACGTCATCAATTCGCACCACTGCCATGCCATTAAACGCAGCCACTGTGCTGCCATTAAACGGCCACTGGCCATGCCATTAAACGAGCCACTTGCAATCAATGTCACCACTGTGCGCTTTAATGCTCCAATTATCCCCACTGTGTGCCCCCACTGTGCCCTTTACACGCGTGCCCAGATGTTGCCGCTGTGCCCTGTAAACCTTCCCCCGCCCGGCAAAATCCAAACAGACAGATTTTCTCCCGCCCTCGATCAAGGCGTCTCAGCCAATCGGTCGGACAGACCGGCCAACCTTTGGCTGAACGCCTGTCAGTCTTATCCAAGGAGCATCAGCGTAAGCTTGGGACCTCGTGGGCTGTACGAGCCTATCAGCCTGGCTCTGAAGACATGCCGTAAGCATGAACTCTCAGCTGAATTTATTGGCCGGAATAAGCTAATCTGAAAACAGCGGCGATAATAACCAGACTGATGCATGCATTAAACGCAGCCAGTGCAACAAGAACTGTGCCTTTAATGGTCCCACTGTGCCATGACCCCACTTGCCTATTGCCCCCACTTGCCCTGAATTGGCCACTGTCTGTCATTGTTGGGCACTGAGCTCTTCCCCCGCCCGGCACTTACCTTTACTGGGTGAGGCACACGTCCCACGATGTCTTCTCCCGCCCTCGAGCAGCTCTCCAGCAATAGGTTACCGGTAGAGAACCGGCCAACCTTGGCTGAAACGCCTCAGTCATCCAAGGAGCATAAGCGTAAGCTTCCGGGACCCGAGGGCTGTATGGGAAAGCCTATCAGAGCCGCTGGCTCTGAAAGACACTGCCGTACAGCCAACCAGCTGCCGTATTAATGGCCGGATAAGCGTCGACCATGTAACAGCGGCGATTCATAGTTTGCAGTCGTTATATTGTTGGTCAGTGGCGGTGAGAGCCAGAGGGGGCGGCACTCCAGCGCCCTTTTTGGGATTCATTCGGGAACTAATGGGCTTCTTCGAAGATGATTATACCCAGGGCTGAAAATATCCCACTCCGGCCCTGACTTTGAACAGATCTGAATTCATTGTGAATAGCTGTGGTTGTTAATGTTAACCACTTCCTACCCCCTTCCTCACCAGGCAATTTTTTACAATATTACACTGCATTATTTTAATTGACAATTGTGTGGCCGTGCAAATACAATTTTTGTTCTTTTTTCCCCACAAATAGAGCTTTATTTTGGTAGTATTTGATCATCAAAAATCGAGTGACAATTCTGAAAAAAGACAATATTTTTTACTTTCTGCTATAACATATCCAATAAAAAAATAAAAAAATTAAATGTCTTCATAAATTCAAGCCAATATGTATTCTGTTACATATTTTTGGTAAAAACGAAATCCCAAAAGCGTATATTGATTGCGCAAAAGTTAGTGTCTAACCATGAATGGCGGCAATCAGAGACTTAAACCTTTTACACAGCCATAACAAATTTCATGCATTTGACACTTTTTTGGGTACTAGTGACACTAATACAGTAATCAGTGCTAAAAATATGCACTGTCACTGTAATAATGACACTGGCTGGGAAGGGATTAACATCAGGGATGATCAAAGGGTTAACTGTGTGCCTAGCTAGTGTTTTAATGTAGTGGTGGAGGTACTTTTACTAAGGGAATGCATGGATCCATATCCATGTGCTTTGCAGGAACACGGAATACATGCCTTCCTTACTGACAGAAAGGCAATCTGCCTTGTTTACATAGTCAAACTAGTGTTCTGCCTGTGTATTGAAGGATCAGTGGGTGCCGGCAGAATAAGCAGAACCTGCTTTGTAGAATCACAGTGGGAGCGAGGCATTCGCGCACTTGTGCTTACTACCTAGAAGTAAAACTGCTATAGGGCAGTTGGCAACTGGTTAAGGAGCAGGTGGCCGTCACGTCCTTGACAACAACTACTCATCTGCTGTCAGCTCGATTTCCTGCTGACAGCAGAATGTTAACAAAATAAATGTTGGTTAAAAAATGTAAACAAAAGAAATTCTGGTAAAAAAGAAGAAGATGCAAAACAGCATAGGGGACCCCCCCCCCCCTAATCCATACCAGGCCATTTGTGTCTGGTATGAACTTTAGGGGGTATCTATGAGAAAAAAATGAACAAACATGGCTGACAGCAGATGAGTCATGGTTGTTAGGGACACAGTGGCCATCTTCTCCTTAACTACTAGCTATTTACAATGGATCCTGATAATCATTGTATTAATTAAAAATGTGATGTCATACAAATGAAAAAAAATATATGAATGCATTCATTATTTTTCGGATTTGTTGCCAATTGTTTGTTGCCAATTGTTTTTGAAATTCGGATACATTTGAATCTCCGAAAATTAAGTTTTCGTCCAAAAAAGGAATCTAAACAAACCATATCACAGATGTCTACTGGTTATAATAAAAACAAGTGAGACTGAAAGCTATTTCCAACCTCTCACAGGACAGGGTTAAAAGGGGAAGGGAAAATATATGTAGGAAAAGGATGGAGCTTTATATCATAAAGAGGTCTGGAAAATTAAGTCAGGCCAGGAAGTTTAGATCTGCTTACAACCTGACAAGAGACAGCCTGGCAATTAACTTATGGGAATTCTGAGGTAGGTATGAGATGCAAGCAGTGTATGGGAGTGCTTGGTGCTGTGTGCTGAAAATATAGTAGTGTAGAGTTGGATGTGCTGTGTGTATTGGGTGAATGGTGGGGTGTCCTCTCAATACACTGTTGTATATGAGATATAGTCCACACATCCTCATTCTGTACATTGTACATTGTGCAGTCTGTTACATATTTCAAACCACTTCACCCTTAACACTGTAATATATGTCAGATATGCCATATCTATGCCAACCATCAAAGTATTGTCTTATACCTAAATATATGCTTATTGTACCACCCCAATCAACAGATAGGCACATGTTTGCTAGTTAATATGTGAAATATAAATGATTCTAATGACATACTATAATGGGAATGTATCAAAACCGAAGAGCTCTTCTTGGCAACCAATTGGCTTCTATCTTTCATTTTCAAAGCCAATTAAACAATCCAAAGTTGGAAGCTGATTGGATGCCATGTGCAGCTACTTCAGATATGTGATAAATTCTCTCATTAGTCTAATTCACTTGAAAAATAGGTAAAAAGAATACTACTTACAATTCCTCCAAAATGTATTATAAATGTAAGTTGAAAATAGTAGAAAGTAAAAAAAAAAGAATTCTCACAGACTCAGTGAAAAACTTCCCAGACATGAGCTGTGTCTGTACAGAAGCCTGACATATTAATGATGTGTGATGCAGTAGTTCTGAGCAGGAAGACATCCCAATGTGTCTAATACAGTGTATGTGACTAGGAGAATGGTCAGGGAATTGAACAGGGAGCTTGTTTAGAGAATACATAAACAGTGTAATCTTGACGTGGTTTGAGATAAGAACTGGCCTGGAAAATGAGCGATAGTCTGAGTTATGCAGAGTGTGAATCATCAGTTTCTGCTAAGGGTAAAGAAAAATTTCTAATAGGTGTGACTATAACAGATAGCATCTAAAGAACAAATGTATGAGTTCACTTTAAGAAAAATCCTAAGGCATCACATACTTTATTATGTCAATAAATTCTATTAGTGTACCTTGATCTAAGTAGAGTATCACTAGTGTCCTACTTTATGTCTCACAAAAATATATTTCATAGATAGATAGATAGATAGATAGATAGATAGATAGATAGATAGATAGATAGATAGATAGATAGATAGATAGATAGATAGATAGATAGATAGACCAACCATGCACGGATTTGTCCATCCTTGTCCATTAAATAGTATGATTGGACTTGCTATAAT
Organism: Rana kukunoris; assembly: GCA_029574335.1. Classification (NCBI taxonomy): domain Eukaryota; kingdom Metazoa; phylum Chordata; class Amphibia; order Anura; family Ranidae; genus Rana; species Rana kukunoris. Next base: position 517,556,470 of record CM056049.1, read on the forward strand.
AATACCACCCCTTCCCCAAATATACTTTTCTTCCAACATGCCATTGTCCATATTAATTTTTGTATGGCTATTTAGGATCATTTATAAATGGGTAGTGTATCAATGAAGTCTAAAGACCCATACACACAATCGGACTTTCAGACAACAACAGTCCGGAGGCGTTTTATCGGTCAATCCGACCATCTGCATGCTCCATTGGACTATTTTTGTCAGAATTTCAACAGACAAGTGTTCGCTGTGCATGCTCTCTCAAACGTTCCGACAACAAATGTGTTACGTCAGATCATCCGATCGTGTGTACACAAGTCCATCGAACCAAAATCACAAACACGCATGCTCAGAACCAATGCTAAACATCAGACATCAATAGCAGAAGTTGCCCTAAGGGTGGCGGTAAAGAGCTGAAAAAACATGTGATTTGGTGAATGTTGGCTAAAAAAGGTCCAGATTAGATAATGGTGTATGTCCAGTTTGTAAAAAAAAAAAAAAAATTTTTGTATACAAAGCAAAACAAATTTTTCTAAACATTTTTGGTAAAGGAAGCCATTCCTGAGGCTGTTGTTCATGACTCCTCATTTTACAGATTTTAGTTGCCTAACTTTTATGCTGGACCTTTTACTTTGAGACAATACCCAGCATCAGTATGCAGAAAAAATACAGTAAAGGAGACTGGTCATTTTTGTTACCAATCTGCCATGGTAGCTGCCTTTTCTTTTTAAATAAGTGTGCACCAAAATCACCTGATACTATCGCCCATATTTAGCGAACCCTCCCTATCTCTATAGTAAAAATAAAAGTTGTTCTGATTAGGGCTACAGGCGACAGGCTATCATGACTAACATTGGATTTACATCGTTGAATGCCATGACTGACATGGATTGCCTTGCTGGAGGCTGTGACTGACATTGATTTACTTCTGGAGACATTCATACATTTCATTTTATAGGAAGTATGTGTTTTTTTTTTTTTTCATTTTTAACTCAAAGTGTGTTTTTTTAGCTTTTGTTTTTTTTTTTTTGTTTCATAAAGTTTTATTCGGTGCTTATGAAGACATTAACAAAATAACACAATAATACAGCATAAAAGAAATGAGAAATCGACATAGGATTACATTGTTAACTTTTCAACTGATGTCGTATATTACGTACAATTGGTATGGAACTATCATTAAACATATAGGAAACCTTGAAAGGGGTGAATAAAAGTGTACAGATTAAGATCAAAATATTTCAACGGTTAACAGTTTATCTTATCAAAGATCTTGTATCTCATTATTGCTCTTTATTATTATTATATTATTTATTTTATTTTTATTTAATAATAAGAGGCACTCCTCAACCTGTAGGCATGATATTGGAACTAGTTTTACCTTAGCGGTTGTGGAGTGTAGGGAGGGGTGAAGGGGGGGGGGAGGGGATGGAGAGGAGCTATGTGGGGAAAGGAGGGGGAGAGAGAGAAAGAAAGAGAAAAAAAAAAAATTATATATATATTGTAATAGAAAACGTGAAATCATTCAGTTATTAATTTGACTATGTATTTTATTTTTCCAGTATAGGTAGTAGACCTTATTGGGTGTATCTTGGTTTCTTATTGCATATGGGTTGTATATTCCAGAGACTCTTTGAAAATCATCCAGTCGTGCCAGATCGCTGCGAATGACATTATTTTTTCTTGGGATATGCTAATGAGTTCTTCTATTTTTTCAATGTAGTTAATTCTCCTAAACCATTCCGTTTTAGAAGGGGTAACGTTCGTGCGCCAGTGGGAAGGGACGCATTGTCGTGCTGCATTAATCATGATCATTGGTAGTGATTTTAAGTAGCGTTTTTTCGGCAGGTAGTTAAAGTGGAGAAGATATTGTGCTGGGTCGAATTCGAGAGTTTCAGATGTAATTGCTGTAGTGGTTTCGTGAACTACTTTCCAGAAATTGTTAATTAGGGGGCAGGACCACCATATATGGAGCATCGTTCCCTCCTCCTGTTTACATCGCCAGCATCTGTCAGAGCTTTGAGGTGAGAATTTGTGGATTACTGAGGGAGTTCTGTACCATCTAGTAATTATTTTGAAGCTGCATTCCTGTGTGGCCACATTTAGAGAACCTTTATGTGCATATGTGTAGATTCTTTCCCAATTCTCATCAGTTAGAGGGGTGTCTATATCCCTCTCCCACTTCTGGCAGGAGGAGCTGGAGAAGTCTGTTTTATCCTCAAACAATGAATTGTACAGGACTGATATGATATGTCTGTGCGGGGTTACTTTCGTGCATAGGTCTTCTAGTTTAGTAAGTGGTCTTGTCCATGAGGGTGCAGTCTTGGAATAGGTTAGAAAATGTCTTATTTGAATGTATGTCCAGTGTGGGATTTGGAAAGGTTTCATGTCATTGTTCAAGTCTTCCCTAGACAGCATTTTTCCATTTTTAAAAAAGTGTTTGACTAGGATTTTCTCGTGTGGCCAATGGTGAGATAGAAAATCTTTCTCTAGACCTGGAGGAAAATCCGGGTTGTTTCTAAGTGTCGATAAAGGGCTGAGCCAAGGTGTTGTGTTGGTGGGTTTAAAGGTACTGCGGAATACTTTTAAGGTGGGGCCTATTAGGGGGTGTGAATGAGCATCTCTTGAATGATATTTAGGGTGAATCCAAGGTAGAGTGCTGAGATTTTGTGTGCATTGTCTGTGTTCTAGTGATACCCAATCTTTGACTGTTGTATGTATGTTCCAATCTACAATCCGGGCCATAAGTGTTGCTTGGTGATATTTTTTTAGATCGGGTAGTGCTATACCCCCCTTGTTTTTTGGTAAGCATAATCTAGCTAGTTTGATCCTAGGGGGTTTGCCCCTCCAGACAAATGTGGAGCAGGCCTTTCGGAAGGATGCAAAGAAGGAGGCGGGTAGGGAGATGGGTATTGTTTGCATAACATATAAGTACCTAGGCAAGATTGTCATTTTAATTAGGGAAGCTCTCCCAAACCAAGATATGTTTAGGGAATTCCATCTCTTTAGATCTTCGTGGGTTTCTTTTAGTATTGGTGTGAAGTTAAGTTTAAAAAGATCTTTCAAATTGGAGGGAATTTCAATTCCTAAGTAGGTTATGCTTTGTGTGGCCCACGTGAACGGGAAGTTCTTTTTACATAGATCTACAGCCTTTGCCGTTAGTGTGATGTTGAGAGCATTTGATTTCGAGTGGTTAATCTTTAAATTAGATAGTGAATTAAAGTTTTCTAAGTCTTTTAAGAGGTTGGGTATGGAGATGTGGGATTCCGACAGAAAGAGTAGCATATCGTCCGCAAAGGCGGCTATTTTGTAGGTTTTCTTTTGGACCTCGATTCCTTTTATATTTTGATTGGCTCTGATTCTATTTAGAAGGGGTTCCAAGGTGAGGACGAAGAGCAATGGGGACAGGGGGCAGCCCTGTCTCGTACCATTACGTAGTGAGAAGGCGTTTGATAGATGGCCGTTTACTCGTACTCTTGCGGTTGGGTTCATGTATAGTGCTTTGATGTAAGTCCTCATTTGGGGTAAGATGCCTATGTGTTCTAGCACTGCCTCCATATAATCCCAGGCCACTCTATCAAACGCCTTCTCGGCGTCGAGGGACAGAAAAAAGCCTTGTTTTTTATTGGAAATTAACCAGTGACTGAGATTTAGTGCTTTGGTTGTATTATCCCGTCCCTCCCTACCAGGGATAAAACCCACTTGGTCAGGGTTAATGAAGGTATTAAGTAAGGGTAGCAATCTATTGGCTAAAATTTTGGCGTATATCTTGACATCTACATTGATTAATGAGATGGGTCTATAGTTCGTGACTTGTGTTGTATCTTTACCTTCTTTGGGTATAACTGTAATGTGGGCTTCTAGTAATTGTTTGGGAGGTTGATGGTTGGAGTTTAGAGTTTGGAAGGTTTTCAGGAATCTCGGTTTCAAGATGTCGATGAAGGTTTTGTAGTACTGCAGGGGTAGGCCATCTGGACCAGGCGCTTTACCTACTTTCATTTCTTTAATTGCCTTATCGAATTCTGGTCCTGAAATAGGGGCTTCTAGTTCTAGTGCTTTGTCATTAGATAGTTTGGGTGGGCTGTATTTTTTTAAGAAGTCAAGAATTAGTTGAGATCTTTTATCTGAGTTCTGGGGGCATTTTGGGTTTGATGGTAGGTTGTATAGCGAATGATAATATGCTTCAAATTGTTTGGCTATCTCCTCGTTAGTGGAATGAGTTTTCCCTTGATTGTCCCTGATTTGGTGCACGGTTGAGGCTATTCTTTTATTCTGTACAGCTTTGGCCAGTAATTTCCCGCTCTTGTTACCCTGTTCATAGTAGATCTTGTGTCTCAAAATGTATTGTCTTTTCGTTTTCAGATTTAGTTCCTCCATCAGAAGTGCTCTGGTTTTGGTTAATTCATCAAAGGTTGAGGTCGCAATATTTTTTTTGTGCGTTGTCTCTAATTTGTGGATCCGGTCTATCAGGGATTTAATTTTTGATTGGCGGATTTTTTTTATTCTAGCTAGTCTGTTGATGAATTCACCCCTGATAACACATTTATGTGCTTCCCATTGAGTCATCAGGGATGTTTCATCATTTTCGTTTCTTGCAAAATAGTCTAACAGCTTCTCTTTCAGTTCTAGCACGTCTATAGGGTCTTTAAGGACTGTGGAGTTGAGTCTCCAGGTCTTGGTCACTGTTTTTTTATCGGGGAAAGACAATGTTGCTGTTATAGGGTGATGGTCAGATAATGTCATAGGTTCGATTGTTGCAGCTTTCAGGAGGGTTAGGTCATGTTGGGAAATAAAAAGGTAGTCAATTCTAGAATATTTTTGATGAATGGTAGAGAAGTATGTGTAATCTTTGGTTTGAGGAAACAGAGTTCTCCAGGTATCATGCAGCGTTAAGTCTTTAAGTTGGATCTTAATTTGTTTCAATGCTCTGTATGGAAGGCTCGATGCTCCATTCGAGGTGTCTATAATGGGGTCCAAAGGGGTGTTGAAATCACCCCCCAAGACTAGAATGCCAGTGGTAAAGGTGGTCAGTAGTTCTTTAATTTTGCGAAAGAAAGCTACTTGGCCCGAATTTGGGGCATATATGTTGGCGATTGTGATTGGATGATTTTCCAGTTTGCCTTTTACAAATATGTATCTCCCGCTGGGGTCTAGCATGGTGTCGTGTATCTGGAACGGGGTCTGATTGGAAATCAGTATAGAGACACCCTTTGTTTTCCCTTCTGTGTTAGAAGCGTGTAAGGCTATCGGATATCTCTTATCTTGGAATTTCGGGACTTTTTCTGATTTGAAGTGGGTCTCTTGAATACAAACAATATTTGCTTTATGTTTGTGGAATTCATTGAGGAATTTGGTTCTTTTTTCTGGTATATTGAGACCTTTGGCATTTACAGAAAGTATTTTAATAGATAGTGATGAGGTAAGGTGGATGTTAGAAGCCATTCTCTTTTCTTTTTTTTTTTTCTTCTTGGAATATGCCTAATTACAGAAAAAAGAAAAAAAAAAAAAAAAAAAAAAAAAAAAGGGGAAAGGAGGGGGAAAAACCAAAAAAAAAAAAGGGGGGGGGGTAGAAGAGAGATATTAAGGGTGGTGTAGGGGAGCGGGGTAGGAGGGGAATGCCGGGAGTAGGCTTAGACCTGCTGGCCTACCCAGTTGAAACGAATTCCGGATGGTTCAGAGGGCAGTTGAGGAATGCCCTCTGTTTGGGTACGTGGCTTTAGTCGTTACCGACGTATGTATAGATTCTGGTTGTTGGAGTTTAAACAATCAGATGAAGAAAAGAGAAGAACCAAGCTCTGAACGTAAACCTGGTCCCTTCTTTCTCACTTGCCTTTCCTTCCTATCTGTTTGTGAGTCTGGCACTTCGGAGCAGTTTTTACAATAGAAATCAGATAACCTAATGTTACAGGAGCGTCTTTATCTTGGTGAATACAGGGATCCGTTTGTTAGTTTGGGAGTGGTTAGAAGCCAGGCCCAAGCCTCGGATCTTGTGTTACAAGATCCGAGTCTGTATGTGTTCAAGACATGAGACCAGTACTGCGTTTGGATGTCTTGAAAAGATCTTAGTACTATAGGCCCTGCAGGACTGACTAAAGAGGAAATAGGAGAACTCACTTAAGCAATTTATATATGTGACCTCTATAGGGATTTGTTACATTGCTATTCTGCATGGAAACCGTCTTCCTATGGTGTTAAAAGCACACAACATGTAAATACATGAACCATTATAATATCTTAATACATGAAACATGGACAATAAACCAAAACTATTTAACTTGTCGAGCTAGATATTCTCTAGGATCCTTCAGCATAACTACCGGGCATGGCCGAGATCAATGGAGTAACAATTAATTCAATGGGTGTCTAATGCATGTCCCTTCTGGGAGGGGGATGAAAATTGAAAACTGCCATGTCTCCGCTAGCCGTGCGATAAGACCCCTAATGATTAGGCATATACATATTATGCAGCATAAGCACAATACAGAACAGGGTGTAGTGTACATCTTTTTCAATTGACTTCTGAGCTAAAGATTCAAACAGGAGTCAAAGGTTATATGGGTTCTGATTAAAAGGTCTCAGGTCTAAATAATTGTATTAACTGATATAACAAAGAATAAAAACGGTTTTAGTGTCTTGCTCTTTTCCTCATGCAATACCCTAGATGTTCTATTTCGACCGATAGGACCGTGAGGTTTCTTTGGGGTATTATAGCGGGACATATAGCCCTTTGATGGCCGTGAGTTCCCAGTATGCAAGTCAAACACCCCCTCCCTGGGATCTGATCCAGAAGGTGAGTGGGTAGCGATACCCCATATCTAACAATTGTCCTCCTGGACGTAGGAAATCGGAGTAAAGGAGATGGTACTTACACGGGATGAGGTTGTAACGGTTGAGGTGGACAAACCTTTATCATGTAAGACTGTCCAGTAGATCAGCGGGTGTTTAGAGCATCTTGAGGATACATCGATTCTCGAATGAGGTGATTGGTATCTCTGCAAAGGACAGACTGAAAGGAGTAAGGGCAGGGGTGTTGAGAAAAAACAAAAGCAGAGCAGCAAGAGCAAACACAAAAACAAAAATAAAAATAAAGGGGAGTCACATAGGTATGTAGAGGTGGTCTTGAACCTGTGTGAAACCTTTATCTTCCTTTAGGAGTGCTTCAGGGCTAGCCAGGGGGATCCGTTGTAGATCTAGGAAGAGCAGCTCCATGTTAGAACCATATGAAGAAAAGAAAAAAGAGGGGCATGTGGGGAGCTGAACCAAAAGATGTAGAAGCATATTTAGGTGTCCATGTGATCATGGTAGTCAAGGCGATCTCTACGTCTGGGTGGTGAGTTTCCTGGATTTCCTTGGGCTTCATTTCCCCTGTTGTTGCGGGGGGATGGTGATCTGCGACGTCTGTCTCTCTGTCTTTGAGCTCTGGGAGTCAGATTGTTGGAAATTGATATCCACGGTTCATTCAGCATAAATGAACTATACCAGTCAGGGACCTCCGTCCTGGGGATATTCATTGCTTCACAGAAGGAGCGGAGGTCGTCAGGTGTGCGTAGCAGTGCTGTATGGCCTCGGTGAGTGGCTGATAGACAAAAAGGGAATTTCCACCTGTACGGAATTCCCCTTGATCTCAATTGTTCTGTGATCGGACGTAATGCTCTGCGTTGTTGCAGTGTAATGTTCGAGAGGTCCTGATAGAGTTTAATCTCGGTACCGTTGAAGATCACTCTATTTCTCTCTCTCGCTTTCCTTAAGATGGCTTCTTTCAGTGGGAAATTAACCAGGCAACAGATTATGTCTCTAGGGGGATCATTTTCTCTCCCTCTGGGCCTGAGGGCTCTGTGAATTCTCTCGAACTCGATCGGCGTGTCAGGCGGTCTTTCCAGTATATCATTGAATATAGCTTCCGCAGTGCGTTCTACAGGGATTTGGTCAGGCATTTCAGGGACTCCCCTTATTCTAATATTATGTCTCCTCCCCCTATTGTCAAGGTCTTCTAAATGGCGGTGTATTTCAATGATATGGGTGAGGTGCATGTCAGCGTTCTTCTGCACTTGTTTTATAGCATCCGCATGGCGTGCAGCAGTTTGTTCCATCACCCCTGTCCTAGCTGCTATGCCCTGGATGTCAGCACGGAGCTCACTAATGGCAGCAGACAGGGATGATTTTATGTCCAGGGCCACAGCCTGCAGGTTGGCTTGCAAGTCTGCCAGGCTGAACGGCTGTGCCATCATTAGTGGTGGTGTCTGTTGGGGTAGCAGAGGTGCCTGGATGGGTAGGGCATGAGAGGGGATGTTGGGGTCATTTGTGTGGGTCCCGGATTTGTTTACAGCGCTAATCGCGCTACTCGCGGCGTCCGCGATGGTGCTGGAGCCGCCGAGCGGGACGAGAGGTTTAGGCGAGGCCGCGGCTTTGAGGCCTACCGCCTGCGCCGCGCGGAACATCTCCGGAATCAGTGGTTGTGCTGACTGACCTGGCTCCATCGTCTCCCGGGGTGTGGAGGAGGTAGGATGACCCTTCCCTGTGTCTTTTCGGGCGCTTATGGGTCCTGTGTGGCTGAAGTTCTGCTCGTCAGTGTCAGAGAAGGGGAATCAAGCAGCCATCTCGGTCCGGTGCTTGGCCACGCCCCCTGCTTTTGTTAACTGTACTTTTGTACTTATTCACCTTGGAGGGACGAATATTTGGTCACCCCCTTTATTATGAAGGGGCTTCCATATTCCACCATAATTCCCCTCCAATTCCCCCAGCTCCTTCTCTTCTTTTCTTTTAAAAATGTATTTTCTTTTTTCTTTACTTTTGTTTAAAATGTTGTTACATACTGCCAGCAAACTAAAGTGACACTGTACTGCTCTGGGGAGGGGATCAGGGTTTTCTTTTTACACTATGATCACTTAATAAAGTGATGATAACTTAATAAGCAGTCACGTTTACTTTGTGAGTGGCATTTATTCATTCATGTGCCTTTGTGAAATATTGTGATAGCTGTGTTTGGCCAAGGCTATCACATGGTATCAGGTCCAGGGTACAATGATATGTTTTCCACTGTGTCTGTTGAACACCGCGGGTCACCGATCGCACTTCTGTGTGGCCCTTAGGGGCCTATGATATCCAACAGGGATAACAAAGCTCCATATTTTTAGAATTGGCCGGGAGGGAGGTGGTTAATCAGTATCATTCTATAGCAGTAATATTTTAAACAAAAAGTCAGATAAAACATCAAGGGCATTTTTGAGAATCTACAGAACATTCCCAGCTATTTTGCAAGAAAGTTTACACATTCTTTCACTTACAATTTTACTCGCAATTTATATTATGCTACATATGCTCAATATGCATAAGTGCTTTAAAGAGTTTTTAATGCCTCAAAACACTACTATAGGCCTCAAAATACTCAACCGTTAACAATGGCTTCTTATTTGTCTAAATTACTCCAACAGCAAAATCCTCTTACCGTGGACAGTTTACTCTACTGTCCACTTGGGAATTTTTCCATGTTTCATCCCACAATAAAATGTTTCAGCAAATGTTTTAATGGATATATTAGGTGGGCACACCCAGCAAAGCGCAGAGATGTCACCAAAAGTCAGTGGATTAAGAGCCCATTCACACAAAGGCAACACGACTTCTAGCACGACTTTGGGAGGCAACTTAGACACGACTTGTGTGTGAATCATCAGGCAACTTACAAGGCAACTTCAAGTTGCCTCCAGGACGGTATAAGGCAACTTCAAGTCGCCACCAGGACAAGAGGCTTTCCAGTGGCCAATCAAACAACAATCAGCTCTGTGGGAGGGATGGGGAGGGAGGGGTTTGCCTGAGAAATGTATGTTATCTTCCTGTATCATTGCTTCAGTTAAGACAGTGATCCAACTTCTGAGGCGAAATCAATGGGTACAAGTTGCCTACAAGTTGCCTACAAGTTGGATTGAAGTAGTACAGGAACCTTTTCTGAAGTCGGAGTGACTTCAGTAGTGTACATTAAGACGGCTCCCATTCTCTTCCATTCATTTTCTTGACCGCGCGATTTGGAGCAACTTGGGGCGATTTGAAGTCGGATCTCAGGTCGCCCCAGTGTGAACCGGCTCTAACTCTTCTGCATCTACCCTAAATTGAAACATCTTTTTAGAATGGCTTGACTTATTACAAATGTGCATGGAATGCTAAGAAATGTTCATAGAAGCCTTATTTGTAGACATTGTTTTATAATACACTGTGCACATTCCTCAAACAGATATCAAGTTTACTACATGCATATATACTAAAAAGCATATATATTTGTAACATAGATTTGTAATTATTGGTAGCAACATACATTTCATGCTCCTACCCATGTGTATGCAGATTACAGGCTAAACTTTTCAGTGTATAATTGCTGGTTTCCATTGAGCTCTAGAGAGCCATTGTGACCTGGCACATTATGCTGTCTACAGTCATGTGCCACATTTGTTGTATTATTTTCTCAGTAGATGCTTATTTTAGGGCTGGTTCACACCAAGGCATCACCCAGGAACGTATGCCGTGTTCCCATATGTTTCCTGGGCAACTTTGTAGCCCATTCATTTTAATAGGCTGCAAATCACACCAGAACAAATAAAAACAGTGTATGCACTACAATTAGAAATGTGCTGCACCAAATCGCATGGTATTTAAGCACCATGCAATTCGGTGCCCACAAAAGTACAGCGTTTGCCATCCACGTTTGACTGCCATTAACATTACATTAGCACCTGCATGCAGATCACAAGGGCAGTGCATTCCAGAATGGTGTGGGAAACACACACAGAATGCACCTTTCCCGCACTGCATTATAGTATGAACCCCTCAAAGTTGAACTTCAGGTATATGTAATAAAACACACATTTTGTTATGAGTTGAAGAAAACAATAATGTGTTTTTACATGCACCTAGTGTAAGCACTTGGATTTTTTTATCAGCCTATTGTAACATCTTGTATATCACAACCCACAATAAGAGATGGAGGGGTACCACTCAGGGCAACCAATTGTGCTGCATTCACTAAGTGCAAGGGTTTATGCACATGTACTGACTAGTGATAAGCTAAACACACCTGAGTTTGGTTAGAGCAGATTTCGACCAACATGAATAGATTTCAGGTGATGAAATCAAAACCCCATTGAAGTCAGTGGGCTCTGAATAGTATAAATCATTGGGGACTGGGCACTACCCTGGGAGACATGTACGAAAGGAAAACAAAATTTGAAAAGTTAAATTTAGCAGGGAGCAGTGATTTTAGTAATGCTTAAAGTTAAACATTAAAACTGCACACTTCCATTAACCGCTTGCCAACCAGCCGGCATCATTATACTGCGGCGTGTCGGCACGTTCCCCCGTCATAGCTGTACGTCGGCCCTTTAAGCAGAGATATCAGGTGTTCATGCGAGGGAAACCAATGCGCGTGGCTGGGGTTCACGATGACTGCCTGCCATGCACAATCACAAGCACGAGAGCCAGAACAAGGAAGTGTGTGTAAACACTAGACATGTGCAGACAATATTTTGTTTAGTTTTTTAGTTTTCGTCTGGAAAATAAATGTATTTAGTTACTCCCGAAAATCGTTTTGATTTATTTTGTTTTTTCATGGGGAAATAGTTTTCGTCCGAAAATCCAATAATACTTGGTTTCTGTCGAATGGTCAAAGAATATTCGACGGAACTTCGAAACTTTACGCCAAAACGTACATTTCCGTTCGAATATTCCGACTACAAGAATTCTAATGTTGTATGACTAGTAATAATAATAATAAAAAAAATTATATTATTATTACTAGTCATAGTCAACCAACATTAGAGTGTTTCTATAGCCTATGGGCGGAGCATTAAAATCCATAATTTTGAATCTATAATCTCTCTATAATGTGGATGTCGAATTTATTCTCTATAATGTTGAATATTTTCCCTATAATGTCAAATCTTTTTTCTATAATGTCGACCGCAACGAAAACAAAAATAAAGCATTTTTTATGTCGGATCTTTCGGTTTTCGTTTCTTGCGCTTTTGTTATCGTTTGTTAAAACGATAACGAAAAAAACAGATTTTCGGACGAAAATGCATTCTAACGAAAACGAATGCACATGTCTAGTAAATACACAAATCCCTGTTCTATGAGGAGAGGAGAAACAGATTGTGTGTTCCTACTCGCTAGGAACAATGATCTGTCTTCTCCTCTAGTCAGTTCCGTACCTCTACAATTAGAATGCACACTGAGGGAACACCCCTTGATCACTCCCTAGTGTTAACCCCTTCCCTGCCAGTGACATTAACACAGTACTTAGTGCATTTTTATAGCATTGATCGCTGTATAAATGTACATTTTCCCAAAAATTTGTCAAAAGTGTTTGATCTGTCCGCAACAATGTCGCAGTGCCGATAAAAATTACAGATCACGCCATTACTAGTAAAAATAATAATTACAAAAATGCCATAAAAATGCCATAAATCTTTCCCATAGTTTGTAGACGCTATAACTTTTTGCACAAACCAATAAATGTACTCTTATTGAATATTTCATTACCAAAATATGTAGAAGAATATATATTGACTAAAACTGATGAAAAAATTTGATTTAAAAACATTTTTGGTGATATTTATTAAAGCAACAAGTAAAACAATTTTTTTTTCAAAATTGTCACGCTTTTTTTGTTTATAAGGCAAAAAATAAAAACCGCAGAGGTGATCAAATACCACCAAAAGAAAGATCTATTTGTGGGGGAAAAAGGAACGTCAATTTTGTTTGGGTACAGCGTCGCACGATCGCGCAATTGTCAGTTAAAGTGACGCAGTGGCATATCACAAAAGATGGTTAATTAACATGCCTGGGTAATGCCAGGACCCTGCCTGGGACGTGGCACATACAACCTACTACAGTAACACTGACATTTACAAAAAAAAGTTGTTTTAAATTTTCAGCAAAATTACAGCTTCTGGCTCCACTATTCTGTTTGTAAACAAAGTAACAGGATATTTTAATCATATTTTAATCATCAACACCCAACCTTTATCCTATATGAAGGTCTGCTATAGATGTTAACAAGGGACAAGTGGGATCACATGAAAAAGCAAGAAATAAAAATATGAATTCCCCCCAAAATACATAGTCCCCTAACCGAGTATGAAGTCCTGCAGTTGTAGGGACTTATTGGAATCTGGAAGCCCTTTTTGTTGTACTGCCTCCCATGTGAATGTGTCATGGAATATGGCAAGGGGCTCTTCCATTTGTTTTATCATTTGCGTGGGGCCCCCATTAAAATGTATCCTAGACCTGAAAGGCCTGGTAAAAATAATGGGCGGGATTTTTTTTTTTTAATTATCCCAGGTTTCTTTTACTCACATGGCTTGGGATTCCCTGGCATGTAATGTATTGCCTGACTTTACAACTGTGGTCAGCAGGGTTACATAGACCAATAATGTTTTTTTTGGAATGTGGTAACCCTTTCACTATGAAAGGTTGTGTTCCCAGCAGCCATTTGTAAGTTTGTTTTGCAAGGATTTGGGGTGTGAAGACTGTGTAGGAAGAGTTAGTTATGGTGGGCTATATATTCTTGTGTACTACCACCCCCATGTTCACAGTTCACTGAGTTTTTATTTTCTTTTTTATTTACTGTTTACAGATATATTTGTTTTCTGCTGGGTAAAAAAAATGATGGATGTTGGGGTTTAGTGTTCAAGTGTTTATAATATTTGCTTAGGTATATTTTATTTTCTGTCAATATGGCCTTTTGGGAAGTTATGGAGCAGACACAGTGCTTATGCTCTTTGTAAGCAGCACATAACCGCATGCTTGTGTGGTAAAGTATTGTGCACCAAAGCACCACATGTTTGTTCCCTTATTGACAATGCTTCCATTACATGTAAAATCATCTTTGTTAAAAACAAAATATCAGGGAGGCCTAAAGTGATAGGCATGTATTGATAGTTGGGGGCAAACATGTTCAAGCATGTAGGACAAAGCAGTGGTCAGGTTGCCCCATCAATAAGCAGGATATATCTGCCTTTGCCATCACAATGTGGCCATGCTATACAGCCATATCATGTGCAAGAGGTATTTGAATAGCTTACAAAGACTTTGGCCGCTTACACACGACCGGTTTCCTTGACAAAACCCATCAAGAAACTTGGTTGGAGAACCGAGGAAAACGTTCATGTGTATGTTTTTCATCGAGTAAACTGTCAAAGAACTCGATGAGGAAAAAAGAGATGGGAGTCGTAGTGTTCCTCGTAGGGCTGGTTTTCAACGAGAAACACGTTGGTGTGTATGCTTAGAAACCCGCGCACCTTCGGTAAAAGTTGTAATGGAAATAGCACATTTGTCACGCTGTAACAGACTGAAAAGTGCAAATGTCTCTTACCAAACTTTTTCCTAACACGCAGTAACATGAGATTAGCAAAAGCAGCCCCTGCCGTTGTATGTGTTGAAGTCACCTAGTTTGAGAACGAGGAGATTTGGTCTTGACAGTGTGTATGCAAAGACAGCTTGTCAAGTTTCTCGACAAGCCTAACAAGGAACACGTCGAGGAAAACTATGTGTCTTTTCCGATGAGTTCCTCTGTCGTGTGTACGAGGCCTTTCTCTTTTTCATTCTGCCAGATGCAGAGAAATTAGTGGTCTGCAAGTGCTGCTAATATTCCCTCTTCTTTCCCATGATCTTCCTTTTCAGCTAATCGTTCTATAGCCACAAACTGTCTATGGGGAGATGATGAAATTATATGATCATACAATTACTGACTTTCTGCTGGAAGAAGATCTGCATCATTTACAAGTGTTCCTCATTTCAGATATTGAGGATGAAGAAAATAGCACCATCATTATAGAGGAAGAGGAGAGTCACAGAGTAGTCTGGTACATCAGGCAAGGAGCGGCAAAAGACAGTGGTGTTCCAGCAGCTGGAGCTTAATGCAAATCTAGCAATGATGAAGTGGCAGATTGTCTATGGGCGTCTCTAATCTGTAAAGATACCATACAATGTTTTCACAGTTCAATTTAAGCTGCAACATTTTTAACGTTGCATTTTTTTCCCTGCATTGTGCCTTAAAGTATAAAAGCTAGCTTTGGCACTTTGAAGATACTACACAATAGTTTCTACAGCTTAACTTGGATTGCAATTTTCAAATGTTTGCTGCAAGGTAAATTCTTTATTGTACCTCAGAGTTTGCCTCATCTCTCTCTCTTAAATTGCAGCTTATCCAAGCTACTGAAATTATTCTCAGCCAATATAAAAAATATTTATGTCTAATATCTCTCAGATAATATGTTCTATTTAGTGTTTTTAATTAAAACCTGCTTTTCCTCTCCCTTTTAAATTGAGGCGAAACAAAGCTGCTTACATATCACCCAGCCACTATTAAATATACTTGGCTATTGTTTCTTAGATAATATACCATCTTTGTATTTCAAGATAATACATGCCTTATCTCTCCCTTTTAGATTTTGCCCTAACTAAGCTACTTACACACTGTCCAGTCACTAGAAAATATGTGTGGCTATTATCTCTTAGAAGAAGTGTGAGGACACCACCCACAGCTAAATATGACTCATTGAAGGGGCAGGGTTAAATACATTGTGGGTGTGACCTAGGAGTAGTCAAAGCTTTGGCTGTTTCCCACTGTTATTTCATATTGAGCTGTGGGTGTGTGGTGTCTTCACACCATATGGATATCATGCTTTCTGTATTAGCATCAAAGATGCCAGCACCCTTCTGAGTAGTGGCTAACTGGAGTGGTAAGATCTGGCACTTAGAACGGTGCTCCAAGCAATGCCGGATGACAGACGGCGGGCATGACAGGGGTAGGCATCATGGGTGGCTTCCCCTTCCCCTGCTCTCTTCTCCAGGCATCGCAGGGGCTTCCTTCTCCTCCCTCCTCCTCAGTGGCCAATCGGAACGTTTCTTCTTCCAGCCAATCGAGAAATGGGTCTCAGACCTACTTCCTGATTGGCCAGGAGAAGTATCAGTGTGAAACACAAATAGGTGGGCTTGGTTCGCATCCTGCATGAGGGGGCTAGATGCATTGTTCAGGGGGGTGGGCACCCATGCGCCCTTAATGGATGAGCCGCCACTGGCTCCAAGTTATATTTTCTCTCAGATAATACACTTGATTTTATTGCAAGATAAAAAATAATTCTAGCCTTGTGAAGCAATTGTATATGCTATATTCATTTTTTTTATTTGCAGGGGTTCAGTGTGTACCTGTTCACCGTTTCAGGTCAGATTTCGGTCTGAATATTTGGCTGAATTCAGGCCTGAAACAGACCAGAAGACGCACAGGACTCCTATGCAATTCGTTCAGCAGCCGTCCCGGAGATGAGTGAACTAGCTCCATTGAGAGCCAGTCACAATCTCCTGTCATGCAAATTGGAAGCGAGGAAAACCGCATCTAATTCCTAATAGTGTGAACTCTTTTTCCATAATACATCATTCCAATGACCCTTTTTTCACTGTGTTTTTTTTTTTTTTTTTACTTTGGCAGTGCCCAGCTCCTTTTTACATGTTTTGCCTTTTTTGACTATATTTGGCTTCTTAGCTTAAAACATGGACAGAATTTAACAATATCATTCACCCCTCTACAGACTTCAATAAGATTTATCATTAAGTTTGAGTTCAGCAAATATTTAGCCAGATTAGCCAAACTCTTGGAGAAATAAAGCCAGGTATGTTCACCTATTAATAATATAACATTAACCAAATGGTTGCAATATTGTATGAGAATCGTATGAAATAGCACAAAGTTTGAGGAGAGTGGAGGTATGTCTTGAGTAAATAAGGTATTAGCATATTTTCCAGAGCAAAGTTTGTGAACAGTTTTTTTACTGAGTCAATATGTACAGGCAATGTTCCCTATATTTAGCATCTCTTGCAACTATCGTACCATTTATAATTATCTAGATAAATGTGTATATACACTTTATGAAATGGGTAGAGCAGTCCTCATCATAAGCTCTAGTTCTATGCTTATATTTAAATTAGAAACAATTCTTCTTATTAAAAGATAGAACTTGACTTTAAAGTTAGCACAAAATAATCTTTCCCTCTCAAAGTTTCCAAGTAGAAGTATTTAATTGCACTATTTTACACCATTATTTCAACAATTCACAGTCTCTTTACAGCATGTGATACTGTGTGGCAAGGCAATTATTCTCAATTTCATCTAATTTACTGTACGTGTAATGTGTCATATGGACTCTTGCTGACAGCTGTTGCTCAAAATGGAAGTCATGGAAAGATTTCCTCTGAAGTCGTGTTGGGTTTCTTTCTATTATATATGTAATGCTGGCAATATAACTCCCTTTATAAAAATAAAAACATGCAAAGACCCTTGTCCTGTGAAGCTTGTGTACACTTTTTAGAAACTATATATCTTGACTGCTCAGATTACTGGTGCTTGTGTACATTTATTTAATAAATAAAAGAAACAGTGTTTTTAAAGCATGGCCTGGTTTATGTTCATTAGTCATATAAGAAATCCAAATGTTATACCAGGAGTTTGGGATGTCCAATGCACTAAAACCAAAAATGCCAGTGTATATGATTATTTTAAAAGAGAAAATGCAAGTACAGATGTAAAAAGAACACATGGCATTTTCATTATTAAATACAGAAATGTGTAAATCTTTTCAGAATTGTATTGGATGGTACAAAGATTTACAGCGATCTTTAACAACCATCTATTGTATAATAAAAAAAATCACTTCCAGTGACTTGGTAGAATAAACCCATTATTATAGTTGCCAGGCAAATATTCATTGTTCCCAGCTTAAAGTGGAACCACATCTGTGAGCTCCCTCTCTAGAGGTGACATTTTTGATAGCTTCTTCTAGATTTGGATCTTCAGCCATTTTGACTACCTTGGCTGGTATGATGTAATGCCTGTGCATGTGCATGGGGGTTCATTCACCCCCCACTCCTGACAGCTCAGTGTGCAGTTTAAGAAGTTGAGTGTCTTTGTGAGTTAAGTGGCTTTACACAAGCAACATATTCTGTCTCTGAAAATTTTAACATCATCAAAATACCCGCCAAAGTTAGATCAATGGGTTAGGGCAATTGATCAAAATCTAAGACGTGAGGAATTGACATATAAACATAGGAGGAGTTCTAAAAAAATAAGAATAAATTGGCACTTGAGTAAAACAATAACAGTGACAGAAGAGGGAGACAGGTACATATACCCCATTAAGGCGTATTAATGAGATGAAAGGCCCTGAGTAAATAGTCTGGTAGATGCAAGTGCATGATTTTTTTATTTATTTATTATTTTATTATTATTATTATTATTATTATTATTATTATTGTAGATGTGATAGGGTGGGGTTATTTGTGGGAAATGTTTTTATGTTTATTTTTTATTGTTGTATTGTGTAAAAAAAAAAAAAATCTGTTGTCAAAATTTTAAATGTACACTAAGGTTTCAATTATCTAGTCAACAGGTAAAATGTTATCCACAAGACCATTTAGCAGGTCATGTCACCAAGGAGCATTTTTTTCACAGATTTATTATAGTAACCAGAGACCTGGAAACTATACATGGTCATCTGTAATAGCAATGAACTGTTTTGAGGAATTTTATGGAGCATTTATGGTTCATATAGCGAAATATGGTGCAACATTGTTCAGGGAACACTGGATCTGAAGGAAAACTGGTTTAACCTCCTCATAAAGAAAGACTTTCTCACAGTACAAGCTGAATTATGATCTGTGCTTCAGTCCCGCACAGATGTACAGTCAGGGACACACTTGGAGATCTGTTCGGGTCCATGTAGTTGCCTGCCTGTCATTGGCTTAAACAAGTTGCCTGTATGTGGCTGCACAGAACACCTGTACATCCTGTAAGTGTGAAGATGGCCCTTTGCTAGGTAATACTAATCTGTGTACCCCTGTGAATAAGGCCTAATACAGTACAAAGACAGGGCAGTTGTAACTATTAAAAGCCCAGAGACAATACAAAATCAGAAGTACTGGATATGTCAGATTCAGAACTTTTAGATAGTAGCAGATCATTCCGAGAGAGTTTATTAATTCAGAGCTGGTGGAGCTGGTGAACTCAACACACATACATTAATGTCTAAACCACTGGCAACAAAAGTGAGCACACCCCTAAGTGAAAATGTCCGAATTGGGCCCAATTAGCCATTTTTCCTCCCTTGTGTCATGTGACTCATCAGTGTTACAAGGTCTCAGGTGTGATCTGAAAATTGTTGTTGTCACTCTACAAAAAGATTGCCTAGGCTATAAGAAGATTGCCAAGACCCTGAAACTGAGCTGCAGCAAACAGGACAGATTCCACTCAGAACAGGCCTCACCATGGTCGACCAAAGAAGTTAAGTGCACATGCTCAGCGTCATATACAGAGGTTGTCTTTGGGAAATAGTGCTGCCAGCATTGATGCAGAGGTTGATGGGGTGAGGAGTCAGCCTGTCAGTGCTTAGACCATACGCTGCATATTGCATCAAATCGGTCTGCATTGCTGTCATCCCAGAAGGAAGCCCCTTTACTAAAGATGATGCACAAGAAAGTCTGCAAACAGTTTGCTGAAGACAAGGAGACTAAGGACTTGGATTACTGGAACCATGTCCTGTGGTATGATGAGACCAAGATAAATGTATTTGGTTCAGATGGTGTCAAGCATTTGTGGCAGCAACCAGGCGAGTCATGCATGGTGGTGGGAATGTCATGGTCTGGGGCTGCATGAGTGCTGCCAGCACTGGGGAGCTACAGTTCATTGAGGGAAACCATGAATGCCAACATGTACTGTGACATACTGAAGTAGAGCATGATCCCCTCCCTTCGGAGACTGGGCCGCAGTGGACCAACATGATAATGACCCCAAACACACCTCCAAGACGGCCACTGCCTAGCTAAAGAAGCTGATGGTAAAGGTGATGGACTGGACAAACACGTCTCCAGACCTAAACCCTATTGAGCATCTGTGGGGTATTATCAAATGGAAGATGGAAAAGCTCAAGGTCTCTAACATCCACCGGCTCATTGATTTCGTCATGGAGATGTGGAAGAGGACTCCATTGGTAACCTATGAAGCTCTGGTGAACTCCATGCCCTAGAGGGTTAAGTCAGTGCTGAAAAATAATGGTGGCCACACAAAATATTGACACATTGGGCCCAATTTGGACATTTTCACTTAGGGGTGTACTCACTTTTGTTGCCAGCGGTTTAGACATTAATGGCTGTGTGTTGAGTTATTTTGATAGGACAGCAAATTTACACTGTTATACAAGCTGTACACTCACTACTTTACATTGTAGCAAAGTATCATATCTTCAGTGTTGTCACATGAAAAGATATAATAAAAAAACTACAAAAATGTGAGGGGTGTAATCATGTTTGTGAGATACTGTATATACTGTACATTGTATGTATACAATACTTGTGACTTTCACTAAGGCATTCTATCTTGTGCTGAAGGACCAGACTTTGCAAAAATAATTTTCACTTGACCATGGAAGACAGTACTGGCACATAATCTACAAGTATACACCCAAGTAGTATTATTCCAGTGAAGAAAACTATAGTATAACTGATGTAATTCTAACGATAGAACGATAGACTAATTTAGAGATGACACCTGATACACTAGTTGATAGGAATTCGCCGAAGTTACAAACAACTGCAATCCACAATTTATAGCTTGCATATCCTGCGCAAGAAAGAAGGTCAAATTTGTCTCCTGTAGATAAAGATGTCTTTGGATTGGTGCTATAAACCTCTAAGAATTTAAGTCATAGCTCCAACAAATCTCACGAAGGAAGCTACGTTCATGGCTTAGACTCAGCAGAAATATCTTTTTATATGAGATTTGATATACTCATGAGTAATATCTATTTTATTCACAGTCATTGATATAGGTTGTTACCTAAGACGTTTCTCAACTGGCAGAAGAAAATGTCCTCGATTTTCTAACTCTGCACTGCAATTAGTCTCAGTTATTGTATGCCAGGTCTTTACTTAGGTGGCTCTTAAAACGAAATACTGGCTCAAAGTGAAATAAAATAATAATAACATAGCAGGGGTCTTTTATAAAAAAAAAATTTGATGCAACGGTGTTGATTTACCTAAGGGGCTGAGAAAGTTTACTTAGTAAAGTGAATGTTCAGTTAATGAATTGAACATTGTGAAGATGTGTTCCCTTTGAATACTCGTTCAGGTGCAGTGAAAATAAAATAAAAAATAATACACTATCATGATTGTATTAGTGATACTGATTCATTTTAATCACTAAGTTAAAGGATCACTAAAGGAAATTTTTTTTAACTAAATAGCTTCCTTTACCATAATGCAGTGCTGTTTTCATGTTCTCATTGTTCATTTTGGCTTTGAAGTTACTGTAATTCTGCTCTGATCTCCACACTTCCTGCTTGTCTGGCTCCTTATGAAAAATCTCATGGCAGCTTTTCACTGTGGTCCAAGATGTGTGTCTAAAACTCCTCAGAACCAATCAGATTCATTTTAAAAACAAAACACTGCCCTGGATTTGTTTGTTTTTGTTCTGTCTCTCTCTCTACTTCACATAAACACAAAACCAGTTTAAAAACAAAAGTGAAACTAGAGGCACATTATATGATTGATTTCTATCTTTTTTTAATCATTTTTAAAAGGAATCAGTTAACTTTTATGTCTCTATACCCTGTAAACAGTCATTTCAGCAAAAAAATGTTTTTCCTTTAGTGATCCTTTAAATGAATATTTAACTTATTAAGTAAAGATTCTGTGCTATTTTAGTACATCAACCCTACTTGAACAGCTCGAAATGTAAAATCAAAGCCCCTTGCAATTGGAAATGTGAAATACTCATAGGGCCAGATTCAGGTAGAGTTAGGCTGGAGTATCAGTGATACTCCAGCCTAACTGTCGCTTTAAGCCGGCGTTTTTGTTTTCTGTAAACAGAAAACAAGAAACGCTGGGTTGGAGTTCCGATGCGAGCAGCGTAATTGAATTTTGCCATCGCATCGTTACTTCAACTTAAAAATGGCGCCGGGGGCGTTCCCGCTGATTAACGCTGAAAAAATATGTTAATCAGCGGGAGTCGGAAATTCACGATCGTTTTCGGGCGTGACGCAGTGACTTTACGACGTTTCCGGAAGCGATACGCGACGTAAAGATAAAGCAGCCCCCTAGTGGAGTATCCTATGTTAAGTATAGCCGTCGTTATCGCGTCGGGAAAAAAAAATCGCGTCGCTTGCGTAAAACATTCATGAATGGGGATGTGACGTCATTGACGTTCACTGACAGAATTTGGAGCATGCGCACTGGGATGCATTGACACTCGACGCATGCGCAGTACGTTCGCGGCGGGATCGCGCATAGTTTAAATAATACACGCCCAGTACCCGCCCAATTTGAATTCCGCCGGCTCATTTGCGATGCGCTGCCGCAACTTTAGGAGCAAGTGCTTCATGAATAACAGCACTTGCTCCTAAAATTTCGGCAGAGTAACGTAAATGAGAAGCGTTACTCCAGAGCAAAGATGCTCTCATCTACCTGAATCTGGCCCATAATGTACATTAGGGAGTCCCTGGAAACATTTAAATATAACATATAAAATATATAAAAACAAGTTTAAACAGGTCCAAACACACCTTATACAAACAAGCCAACAAGCCGGGGGCTTATTTAGCAAGATCATTAAATTTCTTTAAGAAATCCTATACCCCCATTAAACTGAAATTGGCTAACAACATCATTTCTAGCAACCCCCTTAAAATCGTACAAAAATTTAGCTCCCACCTGAAAAAACTGTACTCGGATACAAATGTAATCAATGAAAAGGAGGCAGACTCCTTTTATTCGCAACTCCATCTACCCCAAATGTCAGACTCCCAAAGATTGCAATTAGAATCACCTGTATCACATAATGAAGTAAGCAACGCGATAAAGGACCTTAAACTAAATAAAAGACCTGGACCCGACGGATTCACTGCTAAATATTACAAAACATTCACTGAACTCCTCTCACCAAGGCTAGCTGAGGCCTTTAATGACTTGCTAAACCGAAAATCCTTCCGAAAGGAATCACTCATGGCCACAATCTGTATGATACCAAAACCACAAACCGATAACACCGCATGCGAAAACTTTCATCCCATTTCAATGCTGAATACGGACATTAAACTTCTTGGTAAGATCTTGGCGGTGCGCCTAAACAGAATAATAGGCTCACTGGTCCATCGTGACCAGGTTGGCTTTATACCGAACCGACAAGCAGGTGACAATATTAGAAGGGCGTACTTGCTAGCTCATATAGCTAAGAAAAGGGGCATCCCAGCGTGCTTTCTGTCACTGGATATAAAACAAGCTTTCGACTCTATATCCTGGTCTTACCTAAAATATGCATTACAAAAATGGGGCTTTGGACCCAACTTCATGACATGGATAATGGAATTATACAATAATCCGAAGGCATGCGTCAAATACGCAGGCTACAAGTCAGACCCATTTTCCATTGGCAGAGGCACAAGACAGGGATGCCCGCTTTCCCCTCTTTTGTTCGCCCTCCTCATAGAACCACTTGCGCATAAGATTAGGTCAGACCCCAAGATCTTAGGTATAGAGGTAGGGGGCCATAAGCATAAACTATGTATGTTCGCCGATGACATCCTCCTTTTTCTCGCGACCCCTCAGGTAACAGGCCCAAACCTAATGTCCCTACTAAAACATTATGCGTCTTTCTCAGGACTAGTTATAAACCCCAAAAAGAGCTTGGCTCTCAATATATCACTCTCAGCTTCAGACCTTAATGCAGCTAAATCTGGTCTTCCCTTTCAATGGTCAGATAAAAACATTCCATACCTAGGAATCCGCCTTACGGCTTCTTTCACAGAGATATTTACAGCCAACTACCCCACCCTTCTAAACGAGATATCGAATCTTATAAAATCCTGGTCTCATTTACCTTTATCTTGGCTTGGAAGAATTAACGCAATCAAGATGTCAATTCTGCCTAAACTCCCTTACCTCTTTAGAGTTCTCCCAGCCCCAATCCCATCATACTACTTAAGGATTGTACAAAAAAGAGTTTCCAACTTTGTGTGGGGCTCCTCCAAACCAAGATTAAAACATCAAATCTTGCATCTCCCTAAAGTTAAAGGAGGACTGGGGCTACCCAACTTTTTGAACTATTATAGAGCTGCACAATTAGCCACGTTAGTAAAGTACCCACACAACAAAGGAACCTCCCCTCTGGGTTTCGATTGAAGCGGTGGAATGCGACCCCATCCCGATTTCCAACATTATGTGGATCCCATCCAAATCACGCAAACATATCCATAACCCCATTCTTAAGCACTCTCTTTCCCTATGGGACAATTTAAAGATAAAGAACCCTTTTATCCTCCCATGTTCCACTCTTATCATTCTATAAAAATCCATCGTTCTACCCTGCTTGGATCTACCCCAACACCTTTAAAGAATGGGTGAAAAAGGACTGTACATGCCTGTATAAATTCTTGGATTCCTCTACATTTAGGTCCTTTCCGGATGTATGCGAAATCTATAACATACCACAATCTGAAATATTTAGATACCTCCAAATTAAAAACTTTTTCAAACCTTATGCAGACTCCATCCCCAGCCCTCCCGACTATCTGCCTTTGAAAAGCTCTGCAAAAGCACCCCTCCCTCTAGAGGTTTGATCTCATCAATATACTCCCAGTTGTTGACTAACTCTATTACGGGGAAACTCCCCTATGTAAACAAATGGGAACTAGACCTGGATATTGAACTAGATCCAGAAGACTGGAATCAAATATGGACCAACACTAAATCTGCTTCAATAAATGTACTAGCTTGTGAAACTAACTATAACGTTCTTACTAGATGGTACCTAGTTCCTACTAGGATGGCGAAATTTGTGCCAAACTACCCTGAACATTGTTTCAGGGGCTGCTCATCTCCAGGAACATTCTTTCATATCTGGTGGTCGTGCCCTAAAGCACAGTTATTCTGGTCAGAAATGTTCACAATAATCAGTCAACTATCGGGTAAGGGGATCCCATTGGACCCCAAAAGCGCATTATTAAACCTCAAACCCAAAAATGTCTCACATAAACAATTTAAACTATTAACACAGCTCTTTACGGCTGCGAAACAAACATTGGCAAAAGCATGGAAAACCCCTAATCTATCAATTAACAAAGTAACGAACAGAATGAACCTAGCTATGACTCACGCCAAAATGATGGCAATCGACATGGACGCGACCGCTGAATTCGAAAGAACCTGGAAACCGTGGTATGAATATGCAATACCCAATGAAATCAATGATATTGTATTATTACCATGGTAGCCCAGCCTGTTTAACAGTCTACCGCTTAGCATATATTTGATATTGACAGCCAATTCCGGACCACTCCTGCAGACACCCCTTTCTCCCCTCCCCGCTTTCCTCCCCACCCTCCTCCCCCCGCCTTGGGCTCTGACTATGAACCTCGTTATTATACATGTTCTTAGCATTGTTATAAGGTTGATTTTGGTTGAAACACTTACGTTGACGCATCAGGACTCTTGCCTAAACCACAGCCCTAAAACCATCTGGGCTGGTTGGAAGAAACAAAGCATCTTCAAATAAACTCCAGAAAATTGGTCTCTTAGTTATAACCTTATCTGTACTATTAATATGTCCATTGAAGCCACCAGACTCACCTGTTGTGAACTTACCACTTATGTAAACCAAGAAATTATTCTGTGTCTGTAATTAAATTATTTTATTTTGTTGAATTGTACATTTCTTTATCACCTCAATAAAGATATATTGACAAGAAAAAAATATATATAAAAACATATATAAAATATATCAAAGTTGTGTTTTTCCCATTAATGATTTTACTGGAGCCTGAGCTTTAAAGACTAGGTACCCTCTTACATAAAAGAATAGGATTTTGTAGACAATTTTGTTCTTTCATGAAACTGTGTCTCTGGCTGACCAAGATACACTTACACTGTTATGTTGACTCAATCCACAGATGAGAGACAAATGTTTTTTCAAAATGTATCGCTAGTCAAAAAAATATTTTGTCTTTGGATAGTGTAGAGTAGGGTTAAAACCGAATTATGTTTTTTTTTTTCTTGGTGTCAGTGTTCCCTAAACTCTTGTTCTGGGGATGTGTGTCCAGTCACTATCTTTGCTAGTGACTTATAAAGGGATAAACTTACCAAAGGGGACAGTAAAAAATAGGGTTGTCCCGATACCACTTTTTTAGGACCGAGTACAAGTACCGATACTTTTTTTCAAGTAGTCGCCGATACCGAATACCGATACTTTTTTTAAATGTGTCCCCAAATGCAGCCATGTCCCCCACATATTGCAGCCATGTATGTCCCCCACATATTGCAGCCATGTATGTCCCCCACATATTGCAGCCATGTATGTCCCCCACATATGAATGAATGAATGAATGAAAACTTGTATAGCGCGACACATGCGAACTGAATCGCCTCTGGGCATAATGCAGCCATGTATGGTCCCCCACATATGCAGCCATGTATGGTCCCCATACCTGTATATATGATGCCGCCGCCGCCACCGCCATTAACCCCCTGCATTAAAGCGTAGCGTAGCGCCGCGCACGCATTACAAGCTTCCGTTGTGAATACTTGTAAAGCGCGCGCCACCATGTATATACACTCCCCTTCTCGGGATCCGTCCAATCACGAGAAGAGGAGTGTCTATGCATGGCGGCATACGCTTTACAAGTATTCACAAAGGAAGCTTGTAATGCGTGCGCAGCGCTACGATACGCTGTAATGCAGGGGATTAACGGCGGTGGTGGTGGCATCATATATACAGATATGGGGGACATACATGGCTGCAATATGGGGGGCGGGGGAAGTATTCTATTTTAGTATCGGGGGTATTTGCGGGAGTACAAGTACTCCCGCAAATACTCGGCATCGGTCCCGATACCGATACTAGTATCGGTATCGGGACAACCCTAGTAAAAAAACTAGCAAAGGTTCTAACCACACCCTATTTTATCCTATATTAGAGTTGAATGGGGCAAGGAGGAGTGGCTAGCCAGCTTTTGCCATAATGTGTCAGTGACATCCCGAGTATCCTGGGTAACGTCATTTACCAAATATGGTCAAGTCCTTGGCCCAATAGCTGTCATTCATAGTGAACAGCAGTTAAGAGAAGACATGTCAGTGGGCATTGTTCATCCTGATTGAAATGTTTCTGTATTGCTAGATAACATGACTGATGATGGATTTACTTGGTAGGAATTTTTTTTTTTAAATAAAAGAAAAGTGTCGATATTATGGTGTTCAAACCTCTGGTCTCTAAATGTCACTATTTGCAGTTGTTATATTTATAATACTTCCTATACTCTATACATGTTTGTTCCAGTTCCTTTTCTGTTATGAGATATACAATATTTAGGCCTCATGCACACTGTTCTGAAT
Organism: Rana kukunoris; assembly: GCA_029574335.1. Lineage (NCBI taxonomy): Eukaryota > Metazoa > Chordata > Amphibia > Anura > Ranidae > Rana > Rana kukunoris. The sequence continues at coordinate 517,583,869 of CM056049.1, forward strand.
GATTTTCTAATAACAAAAGAAAAGTAGCATTAAAAACGTGCCTAAAGCAGTGTTTTTTAAATGGGTTTAGGTGTGTTTAGATGTATTCAGGTATGTCAGGAGTAATCTATTACTCCTCCAAGCATTTAGGCATGTTTAGTAGCTTCAGAAAAAAAATTCTCCCCAAAAGCTCATTTCCTGAATACAATTTTGGTCCATTCAGACTTTTTCCCTGCTTCTAAACACCTGTAAACACCAATGTGTGGACACATAGGCTAACATAGAGGGGCATTTACGGACAGGAAAAAAAATGTCAAAAACAGGCAGTGATCAGGAGGTCATAGAAGTCTGCACATGTAATATGAAAGCCTGTTACTAAAGCCCTCTATAACTACACTGCCTCTCAGACTATGGGACACAACATATAGCTATAAAGAAAATACAGTAGTTTGAATCTGAAATCATCTTAGAACAATAATATAAAAGCATTAAAAAGTATAAATGCCAAAGTAAAATCCTTATTAGACTAAAACTTTCAAATATGTTTGGATCTTTTTACTAACATGTATATGTTGTAGCATTGTAATATCTTATATATCCGAAATGTTTACATAAATAAGCATGGGTCCCATTTTCATCTGGCCACAATGCCTTTTTTTTTTTACATGAAACGGCTGGGTGCACTACTTTTATGAAGGAAGACTAATTTGGCAGGATAATTACATATACTGTAAAGAATACATATAATTGACACACATGACACACATGAGAGGGATTCTAAACATTTCTGTGACAAAATGTTCCACAGTGAGAAACAGTATTGATTGTGTTTTGACACTTTGGGAGATATTTAACAAAACTGGAGCACACAGAATCAGGTGCATCTGTGCATAGTAACCAATCAGCTTCTATCTTCAGCTTGTTCAGTTAAGCTTTGACAATAAAACGTGGAAGCTGATTGGTTACTATAAACAGCTGCACCACATTCGGTGTGTACCAGTTTTAGTAAGTGCCCGTTCACACTACCTCGACATGGGATCTGACTTGTGTTGCCCCAAGTCACCCCAAGTTGCAAGACATGAGAAATTACATTAAAGTGAACGAGAGCCATCCTAATGCACACTATTGAAGTCGCTCTGACTTCAGAAAGGGTTCCTGTACTACTTCAAGGCAACTTCTAAGCGACTTGTACCCATTGATTTCATTGGAAGTCGCCTCCAATGTCGGATCAGTGTCTTAACTGAAGCAACTTTACCGGAAGAGAAAATGGTTTTCTCAGGCAAACCCCTCCCTCCCACAGAGCTGATTATTGTTTGATTGGCCACTGGCCAAGTCGCCTGTCCTGGAGGCGACTTGAAGCTGCCTCGAAGTTGCCTTGAAGTTGCCTCAAGTTGCCTTGCAAAGTCGTGCCAACTTTCATGTCGCTGTAGTGTGAACCGGCACCAACTCTTCCCCATTGTGTCATGTGTAGCATACCAGCCCAGAAATTATTATTACATGTACCAAAAGACAAAAAGATCTTAATAAAATTATCTCTACTACAAAAGTCCAAAACATGTAAACTTTATTAAGTATAGAACAAATAATTAGAACTATTCTCCCCATGTGACATGGTATGAAAGCTGAAACAATAACAATAGTATTAAAAAAGGAGATAAATAATAACAAATTAGGAGATTTCAAAGGGAAAACATTAATTGCAGACTTGGGTCTTTAGTACAAAGGCACAATGCACACCACAGACAAAAAAGAAACAAAGTAAAACATGGCAAATAATAACAATAGGTAAGTTGTCTCCAACATGTAAATGTAGCAAATGTTATAAAATAAAACCTTAGAGGCACAATATATGTACTACATTTAAAGCTCAAGTTTGGACACAAAAGTGTTCATTTAAATATATTTCTTATTAGCCACTAGGAATATAAATCCACTTGCATACATGAAATGTCTATTCAGTCTCAGTTACTACCTTGTAAGAAAAAAAAGAAGTGACATCATTATTGTGCTGTACATAGACTGCACACCGAGCAGAGCTGTTACCCAGCAGGTCATTTTACTACTTCAGGTTGCTTGGGGAAAACTACAGAAGAGATATTGATTCAAGACTAGCCACCCTGCATAGGAGGAATACGCAAGTATCTGGTCTTTATTACAGGAAGCTCTTGCATTGGGGCAGCATTTCACACTGGATTACTACACAAATCTGGAGAAAATACACAAAGCCCACCAAGTTTCAGCCCAGGTTCACACTGGGTGCGATTTAGTTCGATTTGAGATGCGATTTCACATGTGAAATCGCATCTCAAATCGGCGGCAATTGCCGGCAATGACACCGTCGTAATCGGTGTGACGCCGCATCTGCGGCGCTGCACCGATTTCAAAAAGTAGTTCCTGTACTACTTTTTGCGATTTCAGGACGTGATTTACATTGACATCTGTGCAGAACCCTGCACAGATGTCTCCTAAATCGCGCCGAAATCGGGACTGCCAGAGGGTGTGAAATCGCGCGAGTTCAGCTGAAATCGCGCAATTTCACTCCCGCAGCCCAGTGTGAACCAGGGCTCAAGTAAGAATGCACATATATATGATATTTAGACAATATTTGCTTATTCTGGATTTCAGCATTAATATCCAAAATAATAAGCTCCTACACAAATGAGAGGAGGTTGTGGTGCCCAAGTCATATATCAAGTAAAATGTACAGCAAGCCATAAACAGGCCAATCAGTGCTCCACATGAGTTGTGGCATTCTCTACTCTTTTGAGACAACAGATTGAAAGCCAGATTTTTTATAGCTTGTTTTAACTGTTTTTTATCTAATAAGCTGTTTTGTGCTTGTTGAAAAGTGACCATAATACTGTATATAACTCATATCAGTCTCAAATCATACTTAACATAAGCACAAATAGCAAGCCACTAGATGATAGAGTATTTAACATTTTTTTACATATAGTATTCATTTTTTTACATATAGTATGTAGTATTAGTTCCTTACAGATGCTTCCAGGCAATCAATTAATAAATCAGGATTTTCTATATTGATTACTTGTTTGAACAAACAGTAATACAAATGTAATATTGTTACAGCACTTCACAAACTGTGCTATATAAATCCTGTATAGAAATAATATTTATAACACATTTATCCCTTTTAACCAAAGTCCATATAGTATTTTTATTGTAAAAATTTACAATACACTTTATATGAGAGAATAATAAAATACTGTATGTTACATTCATCTTGTCAGGATATGGTACCTCTTTTTATTAGTCATTAACTCCCACTGAAGCTTTTTAAAGGCATTTTGGTTCAGTTAACACATACTGTAGCCATATCATGTACATTATATTTTATAATCAATTAATGAGCTATTAGTAAAGAACACAAGAACTGTCTTATCTGAACCTAATCCCTTTTTTTTCTAAAAGACTGTTCTATTCTAGTTGTTATAGCTCATTACTTAAAACCAAAGCTGACCACTTTTAGCATCTGATTCTTAAAACCTGGGATTATGTTTTGCAAATCAGTTTGCTTCCTAGCCTGAGATTAAGGTAAAATCTGCTAAGGACTAAAAGTTGACTTAGAGCATTAGGAGGGATTAATGTTTATCTATGGTGAAGCTGAAGTCTCAAGTTAGCATGTTTACACACTGCTACGGATCACAATTAATACAAAATTACTATTAAAGATCCACACTCGCTGCCCTTACACATTGGCATTATGTCATTATAAGACCAAAATCTATATCAGTAGGCCAGTTGTTTGTATAGTTAAGAGCCATCCTTTTTAATAAACTTGAAGATTTAATAAATACCATAAGAGAGCGTTACAGCTCTTAGTTTTCTCGCACATCTTGTTGCAGAGATTTCTCAAAGATTTTTTTTCTTGTGTCTTAATTCTTATGTAGAAATGTTCCACTGTGGGGGTCGATTTACTAAAACTGGAAAGTGAAAAGTTTGGTGCAGCTGTGCATGGTAGCCAATCAGCTTCTAATGTCAGCTCGTTCAAGTAAAGCTGGCCATAAACCATACAATTTTCTTATTAAATTTTTTTTAGATTTACCTTCAACTGTGTAGTACAAGGGCCTGTCTGATTACACACAAATTGCAAGTGATTAGATTTGATCTCATATTATATGGTTTTGATAAATCTAAAGGAAATCTATAGAAGAAAAATGTATAATATATGGCCAGCCTAAGGCCTCGTACACACGATCAAATCTGTCTGCTGGAAACGGTCTGCTAGACCGTCCCAGCAGACAGATTCGATCGTGTGTATGGGCGAGTCGACGGATTTGGCCACCCGACAGATTTCAAAGCATGCTTTGAAATCTATCGGGTGGGAATCTGTCCGCCCGACATGTCTGCTGGTTAGTACACTTACCAGCAGACATGTCGTCTCGCACCGGCGCCGAATGAATTCGGCGCATGCGCGGAAGTGTTTTACTTCCTGGTGCGGTGACGTGGCGGCGTCAACGTCACCGCCACGTCACCGACACGTCAACGCGCCGTCTGTTGGCGGGGATTTTGGTTTGCTCGTGTGTACACGCGAGCAAACCAAAATCCTAGCTAACAGATTTGTTCAAATCGGTCGGTCCGACCGATTTGAACAAATAGATTGCCTCGTGTGTACGAGGCCTTAGGGCTCTTTCACACGGGGCGGATCAGTAATGATCTGCCCCGTGCACCTCCGTTTGCTCAGCGGGGATCGTTTTGTTGATCTCCGCTGAGCTGCCGGATGACAGGGCGGTCCCTGCACACTGTGCAGGGACCGCCCTGTCTTTTTTCCGCTCTCCCCTATGGGGAGATGGGATGAACACGGACCGTCTGTCCGTGTTCATCCGATCCGCCAGACGGAAGGAAAAGTAGGTTTTTCCTCCGTCATACTTTGGCGGATCGGAGCGGGTCGGATGTCAGCGGACATGTCTCCGCTGACATCCGCGGCTCCATAGAGGAGCACGGAGCGTCCGTTCAGGTCCGCAAAAAAAACTAGCAGGCAGATCTGAACGGACGCTTCTTGTGAAATAGCCCTTAGTTTTGAGAAAATAAAATCTGGAGCTGCACAAGATTGGTATTTTCCACTTTTATAAATCATCCCTTTTGGGTTATTTTTTTTTTTTTTTTACGCCAAAAGAAAATGAGTTCAACATAGTTATTAAGGCTTAATATTTTTTTTACATTTGATATGTGCTTCAAAAACTGAAATGTATGACTGAATTTCTATATACCTGATAGGTTCCCTGCTTTAGTATATTGTTCTCAAATGTTTCCAGTTATCATTTTATTTCACTTCCTCTTTCATTTCCACTTTTTTCTTTAATTTCCTGTTGTGCAACACTCAGCATCACCCAGCCATTTCCAGCTTTGAGCCAATATGTACAGGCTCTCCTACTCCTATAGACTACAAATGTGTTGTCATCACTTTGCCTATGCTAGGTGGGTTTGAATGAATATCAATTAGCATTCAATTTCACACAGTCAAGCCTATCTGACACACCCACAGTAATAATCCATCAGGTTTTCTTTTGCTATTTGGCACAGTGTTATGTAATTCTTCTTCAATTCAGCGTTTTTATTGATAAAGATGAAAACAGGTTGCAATAAACACAAGTAAGCGGCCTTGTTTATATTGTCTGTACTGGCATGACCCCATCAGATACTACTGCCTTCAAGTATATCCTTCCTTGCAAAGTGGCATGCATGAATGGTCATCTAAGCCAGCTCCCTGTAAACTAGGTGGCTGGTATCTCTAATCTCTATAGTTCTTCTCAGTCAAACCTGCCTGAAGTAGGCAGGGAACTTCATTTATTCATTATTTTTCCCCTCTGCCTATAGGACCAGCACCACCTCCCTTTGCTGCCTCCACCCCTTTTCACTCCTCTATATATTTTATAATTCCATTTTATTTGTTGTTGTTTCTTGTGGAAACTTACAGTTAGACCAAAAGGGTTGTTTTATTACTTTTTAACTGAAGTACTGCAATGCAGGTCCCCCTGCTATGAATTGTGTGTGTGTGTGTGGTTTTAATGGCCAATACATCTGATAGGAATTAAGAACTGACACAGGGTCTTCTGGGGATTTCACCTCCTGCTTCTTGCTACTACATGTGTTTTAAGCCCCTGTGATGACGTTAAAGGAATGAAAAACTACACACTGGGATGCAGTAAGTTACAAAAAAAAAAAAAAAAACACTGGGTGACACTACAGAGGAGAGTGAGGTATGAATTTATTGTGATAGGCTACACACAGATGAGCTTTAAATCAGTATTTTCAATGTGAACCCTTTGAAATGGTTCTTTATCTTTTGTAAAACATGAGACAATTCTGCCATAGTGTATGTGGTATTTGTACTTCTGAATATGCAGATAAAACGTTCTTTCAATTTGTTTTTTTTTTGGGGGGGGGTTTAACATAAATCTTGTCAATTGTTATATTTATGGGAGGTACACGCAGGCACCTCTATGTTAACATATGAAAGCATATAACAAATAAAAAGGATATATAAAAGCATTCAACAAGATGCATCAATTTACTATGCCCTATCCACCTATCGCAGGGTGTTGGACTTCTCTATTTTGCCATTCTAGTCAAGCTATCAGATGGATGGTGCCAAATGTTGGCACAGGCCTGTTACATGCAATAGAAAGTGAAGGAAAAACAACAAATAATAGCTAAAAGTTAAATAATGAAACGCTTAGGCCTCGTACACACGATCAAATCTGTCTGCTGGAAACGGTCTGCTAGACCGTTTTAGCAGATAGATTCGATCTTGTGTACGGGCAAACAGACGGATTTGGCCACCCGACAGATTTCAAAGCATGCTTTGAAATCTGTCGGCTGGGAACCCGTCCGCCCGACATGTCTGCTGGTTAGTATGCTAACCAGCAGACATGTCTTCTCGCACACGCGCCAAATGATTTTGACGCATGCGCGGAAGTGTTTTACTTCCTGGTGCGGTGATGTGGCGGCGTCAACATCACCACCACGTCACCGACACGTCAGCGCGCTGTCTGCTGGTGGGGATTTTGGTTTGCTCGTGTGTACATGCGAGCAAACCAAAATCCCAGCAGACAGATTTGTTCAAATCGGTCGGTCCCGTACACAAGAGCAAATGAATCTGATCAAATCGTTCTGACAGACCGATTTGGTCAGATTTGTCTGCTGGCTGTTTTGGTTTGATCGCTGTACACACGATCAAACCAAAATCCCCGCCGGCAGACAGCGCAGTGATGTGGCGGTGACGTTGATGCCGCCACGTCACCGCACCGGGAAGTAAAACACTTCCGTGCATGCGTCGAATCCATTCGACGCATGTGTGGGCAGATATGTCTGCTGGTTAGCGTACTAACCAGCAGACATATCGGTCCGACGGGTTCCCAGCAGACAGATTTTAAAGCAGGCTTTAAAATCTGTCTGCTGGCCAAATCCGTCGGCCCGCCTGTACACACGATCGAATCTGTCTGCTGAGACGGTCTGTCAGACCGTTTTCAGCAGATAGATTTGATCGTGTGTACACGGCCTCAGATTTACAGTGACCGCACCTCCAAGTGCACTTTCAAGTGCACATGGAGTGCAGAGTGGATTTGCCTTTAGTAAATAAACCCCTTAATGTTGCTTGCACCATCTTTAAGATTACATTTAGTAACTCAGTAACTTTAGAACTGTAAACATTCTCAGTATTATAATTCTGATAATTTGAAAATAGAATCCCAAATTTTCCACTTCCATTGAAAAAGTTTCAAGCCTTGGTTGTTAAGTGCTAGGAATTTCTTGTAGTAGTAGTGGGAGTTAACCCTTTTAATGACTTACGATACATTTAATGCGTTGGATGTTTTCCAAGCAGAAGTGATAGTTAGCCTTGCTGAAATGAGAATATGGGACACTATAGTCTTGTACTGTATGGGGAAGGAGTCAAATCTCAGGTTTAATAGAGCCAGGTGTGGGATTGAGTTGGTTAAGATACATGAAATAAGGGAAAAAGCTGAGTTCCAGAAACTCTTAATGGCTATGGATGATACTTTCTATGCATATAAGTTACTAGTTAGTAGTGTACCTTTACCCATAGCAACTCATGTGGTTGCTAAGGGGCCCGGGGATGGAATGGTCCACACTAGGAAGGTTGCTGAATCAACAACCACAGAAAATCTGTGTACATGTAAAGCTGACACAGATCTAGTTTTGAACCATTAACATTGATCCTCTAAAATCTTCATTCTAGCAAGACTGACTGTCAGATGCACAGGACGAGTCGTAGGCCTCGTTCACACATAGCCGACTCCGTCTCAGTCCTTTCCGACGGAGTCCGCCTGTGTCTGCCAGCTCAGCAGATCAGTCCGCAGATCTCCGCTGAGCCGACGGATGACAAGCTCCTCCTCCCTGAGCGGGGAGGAGCTTGTCGAGTCCCGCTGTCCTCTATGAGCGATCTGATGAAAACGGACAGCATTCCGTTTTCATCAGATCTTTCCCGATCATCCGCATGGACATGGGGACAGCCCCATTTTGTTTTTAGCTCGGATCAGGTCATGTCCTGGGCAGGCTTTATAATATTAACCCTGTGTGCCACAGAGATAATTTCCTCCCATAGAGTAGATTTATTGCTTCCCTTCTATTCATCCTGGGCAGGCTTTATAATATTAACCCTGTGTGCCTAATATAGTCTTCCCAAGGCTAAAACATCACAGAGTATTACCTAAGCTGAAAAGCCATTTGATGTTTGTTATTCTGCAAAACAAGCTACCATTTAAAGAAGTTTAAATTAAGGATGAAGAGTAATTGTGGGTAGGAGTCCTAACAGTGATGTCATTTATCTACTAAAAAACAAACAACAGCACGTGGAAGGACTTACATTTTACACTAAATCCCTAAGATCCTATACTCCAAAAAAGATCAGTTAGTGATAAAAAGAATGCGTGTGAGCTACTAAGTAAAATTAAGTTAGTTTTCTGCAATGTTGCTTTTCTTTGGTAACATCTGGCAACATTCCTTCACGGAACTTGTCCCTAATAGGGTCCTAAGCTGACAATTATCCTGCTTCTTGCCTACAAAATAAAAACAATCTTGTATTTGATACAGAAAGGGAGAATTAGAATACCTATCTGATTTTCAACTTTTATTCAAGGCAATGTTGGAGTTATTTCTCCTAACTTCCTGTCCTGCTAAGACAATTTTTCCAAACAGTAAGCGCGGAAAACCTGTGAAAACAAAATCTGACAGGGGTTCTAACATTCCCCTATTTATTTAAGAAACACATTTTATTTTTTGTTTGAATTTTTGTTGGCGTGTGTCCCTCGGCTTGGATAGCAGTAAAAAAAATAGACATGAGCTCTAATTCTTCTTTACTAAGAATAGGTTTTGGCTGGACCTATATTATAAGATCCAATTACACTATTGTCCCAATTGACTCTGCCAAGTGGCACACAGAGAGGTTGTTGGCGGCCCCATCAAAAGTTTGCTATGGAGCCCCATGAATTATAGTTATGCCCCTACTACTAAATATTTGTTGATGTGTGATCAGAGGATTAGCGTGTCAATTTATGTCACCATAAATGTATTTGATGTGTACTGAAATGTTAAAATAACATATTTTGTTGCTAAAACACATCTTATAATTTATTTGTATAACAAAGCACATATGTTGTCTATCATATAAAGAAACAGCTGACACAGTGTGTTATTTTTAACACACGTTTTGTTACCTGTAACATTAATATGTGTCTTGAAACAGAAGCTGTCAAATTCCACTACACAAACATCACATCAATTTCAAAGTCTTCTGAAATCTAAAAAAAAAAGGTCATTCACCCATCATACATAACGTGGTTATTTAGCAGTGAGTTCAACTGCAGTTCTTCTAAATCACAGAGAGCTAACTATGCCTTGTGGGAATGCTTTATCTCTGCCTTGATGCCATCTGGAACACATGAAGAGAGAAGTCACTGTTCTTACACTTTGCACAGGACTTTTAGATCACACTCCGAATTAGATCTACTTGCTACACAGTACATGGTGGCTTCATAGGGGTGCTGATTTATAGCCAAGAGGTCACTGAAATGTTATCATATCTCCTGGTAGTCTAAAAAGGTTGTAAAGTGATAATGGATATTTAAATTCAGTTTACCACTGTATTCCATAATTGAAGTGTTTATCACTCATCTAGGGCTTGTAATATAATAAAAGATTACAGACAGAACAGAATGTTAGTGTAGCTTACATGGTAGAGCACACTTTGGAAGGCACAACAATTTAACGTTAAGTTATTTTATTTTCAAGGGCACCTGCTATGTGACAATGAAAGCTTAAGCAGTACAACTACAGCTTAAAAATTCAGTTAAACAAACATGACTTTTTTTACATAGAATCCTGCATGTTTAATAGCATATCAGCTCCATATATAGCTTGATGACTATAGTGGAAAAATCTATCTTACTATCAAAACCAATACCAGAGGTATAGTTTTTTTTATAAATGGACTTTTATGGAGACTGGAAGCATATGACAACATTTCCATGGCCAAGGGAAGGCAGAGCAAAGTACTCCTTTTGTTGCAGTCACATGACAGATTGGACCACAAACATGTCCCTTCTAAGGATGAGACAAACTGGGTTTGGTTCAAGGAGAATGCTGGTTCAAGTTTGGTTCAAGTTTGAATGCTGAACCCCACTGGAATCAATGGGAGATGAATCTGACAAATCAAAAATGCCAATTTTGTGGAAAAAAATAGCATGGGGATACATGTACCATTGCAAAAAAATGTTTTTAAAGAATTACAGTGCATTCAGCCAGGAGCAGTGATAGTTTTAAATATGTAAAGTAATTAGCATACCTATGGAGGGGTCCCAAATCCTACCTGTGAAGGGGCAATTCTCTGTGATGCACAAAATGTTCTGCAGCAGCACTGACATTGGCAAGAGTGTTTATTTGGCAGGGGATTCCAGGCCATGCAAGTCAATGGTGTCGGTAATCTCATCAGTTGCTAGGAACATGGCAGATGCCAGCACCCATCCCTTCCTTAGCAACTGTTGACCGAGGGAAGTTGTCATATATAAGAATGGTAAAAATGCTGATTCTATATTTAATGTTCAGCACCAAACTGGAGTCTGAATGTGTTGACCACGGGAAGTTGTCTATACAGAAGTGATAGAAATACTGATTCTGTATTTGATGTTTAGTGCCAAACTGGGGTCCGAATAGACAAAAGTTCAGACATCCTATTCTCGTCCTGTCTGGGTGGTAGGCAGGCAATTAAAGTTCTCATACATCACAGGAGGAAAAACACAATTAATTAATTACATCTTTCCAATTAATTCCAGTATTTCTTTACCAAAATTTAAATTTGCTTGAAACTTTAAACTGAAAACTCTTTTGCTTATGCCTGGTCAAGAAAATAAAATTGCAGCATGTAGCTCTGTTTTTATATACTACAAGTAAAAGCTGCATGTGAACAGCCGCATTGTTCATAATATTGGGAAAAAATACTCTTCCCATAACACATTGGAGTGTAGGTATTGCAAACATTGTACCAATCTATTTCACAAAGCTTAGGATCTTAGTTGGTTACAAACTGTAATTTTATCATTATTAACAATAGTGTGTTGCTTCCATTTTCTGTGTGGCTACAGAAAGGATTTAATACAGACAGCTAATAAACAAGAGTCAAATTTCACAGTAACCAAATGGCAATTAAACAAGGATTGTGCAGTTATGATTTATATTAAATTCAGTACTAATTACAAGTATGTTTTGAAAAATAAACACTTTAGTATATTAACAATTTATTGTGTTCTCATATTTTAAAGGAGGTTTAGGAAATTGGTATCGTTATCTAAATTAGATATGTATCAGTCACAGGAATACAGGGAAACAATAAATATCTTGCCAATGGCATCAAGGTGTTGAATCAAAGGAAAACTGAATATACACCTGTGTAGCCAATGTGTAACTGGCACAGTCTATAAAATGTAAACTATTTATTATCACTTTCATTGGAGACTTTTCTGCAGATGGCAACACAGATGTACGGTACTTATTTCTATAAGTTACTGACAGCCATACATATTTATGTACTGGCTAATCTTTTGTCCAGGTTTCAAAGATATCATTTAGTGCACTAGAGTTCAGGTTTATTACACAAATTGGGGCACTTTACTAGAGTTCTTCTTCTGTGATTTTGTTATAGATATTATAGGCTTGGGCAGGTCATTGATTATGCAATTTTCTTTCCTTCCACCATGGGTGGAAAGGAAGAAAGTTGCTTGATTTCCCCATCAACACAGTCAGTGTTGATGGGAAAATCTCTCCTGTAGTGCTATTGTGTGGGTGGGAAGCCTTCCTTGCCGGCAGGACCATAGGCATGCGCACACAAAATACAGTTACTCAGTCATGCAACACTATAACTAAATTTATTTTATTTTATGAGACATATAGAGCTTTCTTTTGATGTAGTTAATCCCCATAGAAAAAAAAATATTTAGAGAAAAAAAAATCTTAGTTTCTCTTTCAAACTTCACAAATAAATAATCTTTCTTCATACAGTTAGGCCAACACACATTCTGCTACATTCCTCTAGTAAATAAAAAAAACATGTAATTGAAAGTTGATCAATCCTGATGTACTGACAATTTCAATTCTTGAGGCCCAAAAAAGGCCAGGACAGTACCCCCAAAATGAACACTTTTTGGAAAGTAGATAGTCCAAGGTATTTAGTAAAAGAAATAGTAAGTTTTTTGAATTTGTCCTTTTTGTCACAATTTTTGGAACAATAAATTAGAAGTAAAATTATTTTTTCACAACATTGTCATTTTAACAAGTTAATTTTCACACACAGCATAGGCATACTTACAATTTTAATCCAAAACACATCCTAGTACACATCCTGAGTATGTTGAGTATGTTGATACCACATGACTTTTTCACAGTCTAGATGCATAGACAGGCCCATAATCCAAGGCGCACCTCTGGACTTTCAAGGAGAATAATTTACACTTCTAATTTCCTGACCATCTATCATATTTCTTGAGTTCATGAAGTGCCAGGACAGGAGAAACACCCACAAAATGACCACATTTTGGAAAGCAAACACTCCCAAGGTATTTTCTGAAAAGCATAGAGTCATTTGAAAAAAATATTTTTTGCTACAAGTTTTTGGAAAACGCAGAATGAAAATGTATTTTTATACAACATTGTCATTTGATAATATATTTGTAATACGCATGATGGCCATACTTAGAATAAGGCCGCGTACACACGACCAAATAAATCCGTTTAAATCGGTCTGACAGACCGATTTGTTCGGATTTGTCTGCTGGGCTATTTTGGTTTGATCGCTGTACACACGATCAAACCAAAATCCCCGCCGGCAGACAGTGCGGTGACGTGGCGGTGACGTTGACGCCGCCACGTCACCGCACCAGGAAGTAAAACACTTCCGCGCATGCGTCGAATCCATTCGACGCATGCGCGGGCAGATGTGTCTGCTGGTTGGCGTACTAACCAGCAGACATGTCGGATAGACGGGTTCCCAGCAGACAGATTTTAAAGCATGCTGGAAAAACGCGTCTGTACGCCCGTCCATCGGACCATTTCCAGCAGATAGATTCGATCGTGTGTACGCGGCCTAACATCTCAAAACACATTATGCTAGTCCTTACAAGTATGGGGATGCCGCATGTGCATTCTCATCAAACTCCTAATCGTTGCCTGGCAAGTGAGTAATATCTGCTTTGGCAATCATAAAATGTCCATACAATTTGATCTGCTTAGCATCTATGCGATTGCTACAAAAGTAAGCTGGATAGAAGACATTTTGCCTTGGCATCCACATCAATCTTCTCTAGATCTGGCATTCCACTGGGTTTGAGTGAAATATTTTTGTTACTGATACAGAGCCTTAAAATCGTTCCATTAGTATACACATCTGTGGCAGCAGATTAAAGGCTACCCTGTCTTCAATTCAGAAGATATGATTGCTTATAAGCATTTTACTTGCCAACCCTTCCTACCTTGTTTGCTTAAACAGGACAGTGGCAGCCTTAGAGGGAAAAAATATAAATGAAAAAAAGATCAAAGAATTATAATCTGCAAATAGTATAAATAAAAGTAAATGCAAAAAATAGTAGTGGAGGATGGGTAAGTGGCTTCATCTGAACCAGTATTTGGCTTCTTAGCACTATCAAAGCAAAGCATTTTGCCCTTTCTATCTTGTTTAAAAGACCATTGGCTTCTCACTGTTTTAATAAGACCTAATCTGTGTAAAGCAAATCTGTTGCTACATACATTTCTTTTAGCATGCTTCCATGCTACACCATGCTTAGTTCTAGGACCAGGAGGTATAGACATCAAGGAGCTCATCTGGCTGAATTATATAGCACCTACAGGATAAGTCCCCACCTCGTATACCAATGAAGCTCAGTATTTTAGCTGTACTCAGACCAACACTTGTTGCCTGCCCATTAGACCAATTTCTTAGCCCCAGTCCATGTTAATTACTGAGTTCTTGTTCCTCTGTTTACCAGCTTTAAAGGCTGTACACACAGTCTGAATATTGGGCCGCACCGGCCAGTTCAATAAAAAACAGCCAATGTTCAGCATGTGTCTACGGCCGCTGGTCTGACATATGCCAGCCAAATGACAAGACCAAAGAAAGTTCTGACAATTGACATCTGATCAGAGCTCTCAGCAAGTGGCTGAGAGTGCTGACCAGTGTGTTCTGGTGGGGGGTGCCACCCCCCCTGTCAAAATACAATAGCTTAGCAGGGGAGAGCACTGTACTAGCATCTCATAAGTAGTAAAGCGCCTCCTCCCAAGCTCTTCCGTTTTTTTTTTTTTTGTTCAGCCCGCTGGGTTGAAAAAAAAAAACAATAGTGTGTACTAGGCTTTAGCTTACATTTGACCACAGTCGTTCAACTTCTAGCCCCCTAAACTATTGCCTGTCTCTGTTTCTGAGATTGCCTGCTGATTATTGATGATGGTTCTATTCATGTTCAGCTGTCATCTACACAGGTTTATCTGCTATTATTTTTTTTCTTTGACAATCTGGTTTTATTCTTGGTCAGCCACCATCTGCTCAGGTGTGTCTGAAGGCCATAATCTGGTACACCCACCAGTAAAGTTCATCACTTCTTGCAGTGTGCTTTGGTGAATGCTTAGACTCGTTTTTGTTTTAATCCTTTTAACTACCAGATCTTGTCATGCATTTTTTTTGCATATAAGCTAAAAAACATTTTAGGCCTGACCCTGAAGAATAAAATAAAATAAAATAAAATAGAAGTGGTTGTTTAAGTTTTTTATGAGACACAACATAAGAACAAATCTTCAGTAGAATATACATTTAATAAATAGTAATCTTAGTGTACACAAATACAATACACTACCCATTTTTTGGGGGTCAAATATAAGACAGTACAAGGTTGTACTGAGTAAATAGTGTTAATTCTCAAGCCTTAAAATTGTGATGAACTTCTCTACCCTCAAATTTTCCATAGGGAACACTTTAAAAGCCCCAACAGGTCATCAGCTTAACATTGTAAAAAATTACCCAATAATTATTGCTCCCACTCTGGCATATGCTGTGATATGTAACGCGATTCACCCCCCCCCCCCCCAAAACGTGTGTGTTTTCTTACATATGTGTGTGTATGTGGTAGTGTTTGGGCTTACGGTGATTGGGTGTACCTTTAATTTTTTTTACACTCTCTTTTTTTTTATTTGTATCATGTAAAGGACCAATAGCCCCCTATGTGATAGCATTGTTACTGTCACAGGCTCTCTTTAAATTACTTTAAAAGGACTAATAAACCCCTGACGTCTCCACTGCACTTCACTGAAGCTAACAGCTTTTTTAATTCAATATTAAAAAAAAAAATTGGAAAACTCAGTAGGAGGAGAATACTGTGGAAATACTGTGGAAAAAGTCACGGCCTATTTGTAAACAATATTCATGTGTCTTTCCCTGTCTCCTAATTGTGCTCCTGTGTTGTCAACCTGCCATGCAGGCTGCTGCATGGATGCTACAAATGGCCATATTAACACCTATTATAGTCTACAAATAACCATTAGTATTTGGATTTCGTATTCAGAATTTTCAAATTTTCTTCAAATTTACCGTTTTTTTATTCAAAGCGATCAAATAAATACATTTTTGAATCGTTTTGAAATGAAAATGTTATATTGTTTTCGATTCGGATACATCAAAGTGAACAAATAAAAGAAAAATCTTTATCAAATTATTACAATGACTCTTTAAATCATCTTTGGCTTAACAAAAACAGCTTAATTTTGAAATGATACTCTAATAACAATGTTTGATTTCAGCAATATGTGTAATGAGAATTCGACTGGAGTTCAATGTAAAATTTGATTTAAATTTCAGTCCGAATTTCATTATGTTATTCAGAGCATTCTGTAAAATTCATTTATATTGTAATTCAGTTATTCGGATAAATCCGAATCTCCAAATAACGAAAAATTTGAATGAAAAAATTAACCGCACTTGTCTAGTCCCAATACAGAGGAAATGTATGCTGAAAGCAGAACTTCTCTTGTAGTTATTCCATTGCTATGCAACATTTTGTATTTACATTGACCCAAGTTCAAGCCATCCCAAGAAAGTGTACTTATGCAGAAGCCATTTTTTTGTTTTCTGTAATTTTGAAATTGTAAATGATGGAAATAAAATCTAACTTTTTTTGACATATTATAAGAATGTCTAATCTGTAATTGTGGAGATTTTTCCATCTTTTCTTGGCTTCGTTATGCACATTAATACAAATTTTTACCTGGGGTGCCCAAACTTTCGATCTCCACTGTACATCTTCAGTCCTGAAGGATAGGAGTACTGTACTGTGTTGTATTGTTCCTTTGCTGAACTACCTTGCTTGTTGTTAGCTCTTGTTAACAGTTTCTTTGCATGCCATTCTATTCATTGACCTTAATACAACCCAATCATTTAATTTATGTGTATACATATTTTTTTTTCTTGTGTGACAGCCAGGAAGCTCCTTGGCCAAGATACTTTGGTGGTGTCAGCAGGGGTGGTGCTCTGCCCAGGGCTCAGAGACAAACCCAAATATACAAGACGCTCCTGCCAGGGTAGCGCTACACATTTTAACACATAGTATAAAGTCATGGTTTCATTTTGTCACCATCAGTAAACATTTGGCAAATGCCATGCAGCCATCGCTAGAGTGCACAAGTGTAGATAGAAAGTGATTGCAAGTGCAGGAGATTAGCAGCATTGATATGTAACAAAGGATTAAATAAGGGCAAAAACTATTTTTTTTTTTAATGGCAATTATTTAAGAAACACAGTACCGTATTTATCGGCGTATATCGCGCATTTATTTGCCCTGAAAATCAGGGCAAAATCATGGGTTTGCGATATACGCCGATCCCCGCTTCCCGCGCGGTGTTTGAACCACTGCGCCGACATATACCGAGTGCAGTACACTCGGGTATAGTCGGGCAGGCTCGGCTCCACTCGCGGTCACGTCCTGTATGTCCTTTACGCGAGAGGAGCCGAGCCTACCCGACTATACCCGAGTGTACTGCGCTCGATATATGTCGGCGGAGTGGTTCGAACACAGCGCGGGAAGCGGGGATTCGACTTGCGGCGTGCGCTGGAGGACACCACTGATGCCGTAAACGGACACTGAATCGGACAAGGCCGCCGATGGACGCCGTCCAAGACACCAAAACTAAAAATACAAATCATTTTTTTTTTACAGGTCCATATTAGGGGTGCGCACTATACGCGGGAGCGCGTAATACCCCGATAAATACGGTACTTTAGCAACTTTTTAGGGTTACTGTCCATATACTTGTACTACTTCCTTTCTGGCGTATCGTCATATGATGTCCGCAGATGGTATCTCCCATCCGGGGCGGCATCATATGATGTCCTCTCGCCTGCCGCGTCACTGAGGAGCCGATGCGTGTACCCAGCGGCCGTGATATCTACTGGGCACACTGTGTGTAAACACCCAAATCCACGTCCTATCAGGCGAGAGGAGACAGATTGTGTGTTCCTAGTATATAGAAACACCAATTGGTCTCTTCCCCCAGTCAGACCTATCCCCACAGTTAGAACACACAGTGAGGGAACACATTTAACCCCTTGATCACCCCCTAGTGTTAGCCCCTTTTCTACATGTGACATTTATACAGTAACCAATAGCTATTTATAGCACTGATCGCTGTATAACTGTCAATGGTTTAAAAAAAGTATCAAATGTGTCTGATCTGTCCGCCGCAATGTCACAGTCCCAATACAAAATTATGTAGAAGGATACATATGGGACTAAAGTGATGAAAAAATGTGTTTTTGTTTTTTTATTGGGAATTTATTATAGCAAAATGTAAAAAATATTGTGTTATTCAAAATTGTCGCTCTTTTAAGTTTATAGCGAACAAAATAAAAACCACAGAAGTGATCAATTACCCCAAAAGAAAGCTCTATTTGTGGGAAAAAACAGACGTTGATTTTGTTTGGGTAGAGCGTCACACAACGCGCAATTGTCATTTATCCACTTGACAACCGCCCACTGTAAATATACGTCATGTTTTTAAAGATGGATATCTCGGTAACGGCAGCAGCTGCTGCCACAACTGAGATATCCATCTCTTCAGTGGGCGGTTCTGTCAATGATAACAGCAGTCTCCGTGGCGGATTCGCCGCGAGATCGTCATTATCAATGGCGGAAGAGGGGCCCTCCCGCCGCTCTCCCGCGCCCTCCGCCGCTTACCGGAGCCGTCAGTAGCGGCGGAGGCGATCGGGTCCTTCAGCTGTCATTGTGGGGATGTGAGTGAGGGCAACATTGCCCCCACCCGTCCCCATAGCTTTGCTGGGCGGTAGTGACGTCAAAACGTCAGTCCCGCCCAGCGTCTTAAAGAAACATTTTTTTTTGTCATTTGAAAAAATGACAGTTTCCATTTTTTTTTGCATTTAAGTCTAAATATGAGATCTGAGGTCTTTTTGACCCCAGATCTCATATTTAAGAGGACCTGTCATGCTTTTTTCTATTACAAGGGATGTTTACATTCCTTGTAATAGGAATAAAAGTGATAATTTTTATTTTATTTTTATTTCAGTGTAAAAATTATAAAATAAATAAAAATAAATAAGAAAACAAAAAAAAATTTTTTAAAGCGCCCCGTCCCGACGAGCTCACACACAGAAGCGAACGCATACGCGAGTAGCGCCCGCATATGAAAACAATGTTCAAACCACACAAGTGAGGTATCGCCGCGATCTTTAGAGCGAGAGCAATAATTCTAGCCCTAGACCTCCTCTGTAACTAAAAAAATGCAACCAATAGAATTTTTTAAACATCGCCTAACGAGATTTTTAAGGGTAAAAGTTTGACGCCATGCCACGAGCGGGCGCAATTTTTAAGCGTGACATGTTGGGTATCATTTTACTCGGCGTATAAAAAAATTGGGCAAAATTTATTGTTGTCTAATTTTTAGATCAAAAAAGTGAATTTTTTCCAAAAAGTGAGTTAAAAGGAGGCAACCATCCTCAGAGTGTGTCCAGCAACTCTGAAAAACATATAAAAGCAACAAGGAGGGGAGGCGTCTCGCTAAGTGTAGTATTAAAACAGTAACATTTATTGCAAAAAAAACTGTTTTAGTCCTGAAACACAGAATCTGAAAAACAGGGTCGGTGGTCAAGTGGATAAAGCGACGCAGTGCTGTATTGCAAAAAAATGGCCGGTCAGGAAGGGGGTAAATTCTTTCGGTGCTGAAGTGGTTAAAGAAAAATTGTTTATAAGATCTGTCTTTTAAAATTTCAGAAAAAAAATATAATGAAAACAAGTAATAGACTTAATGTCATGAAGAAATGCTACTTCGTGTATTTCTTTATAGGCCAAGAAGAGAAACAACCTTAAGTGCTTGTGAATAGGAGCAACTGAACCTGCCATAATCACATACAGATGATGGGAATTTGTCTTTCGTTTTATGGCAGTTCATAGAGGAGGCCTCCACAAAGAGAATTTGTAGAAATAAAATCACCTTGACAGTAACGCACTAAGGTCAAGAAGCAAAGTAAAGTCAATGTTCTTATTCTTAATAAAAAACAGTATGATCTGTCATCGACGCAGAATTTTTACACTATTGGACAATGCACTCCGGGAACTCCTGCTGGATTTCATTTAATTTTTGCCTAACCCAACAAAGGAAAGTCAAAACTGCTAATTCATCATGGCAGCAAAAAAGCAGTAAAGAAGCTGTTGTTTAGGACATCCCACATAATCATGTTATTAAAGGAGCCACTGTGCATCCAGCTGCTTTGCAATTAAGAAATTCTATAGATTATATATCACATTGTTAAAGCTGAACTCCAGAAAAATACAAAAAACATCAATCAACGTCATTACTAAAACATTATTAAAAGTATTCCTAATTGCAACTACTGTTAAAATAGAACTAAAGGTAAAAAAATATAAAATAAACATTTTGGATAGGATAAGGGAGGGTTATAATTGAAATGTTTATTTCTGCCATCTGTGTGCCATTGATGGGATTTCCCTTAATTTCCTGTCCCATAGCCAAAACAGAAAGTGAGAAGAAATCTCTCCAAGGTGAGAGATTCCCTGGTGGGAAAGATATCCCCATTATTCCTGTGGGGACAACCCAATTTGGGAGAGGGTGAATCTGTTTAACATGGGCACAGACATCAATACAAAATTACAGGTATTGTAATCCCTCTCAACTCCATGGAAATGTAAAACGTTTTGCCTTTAGTTATACTTTAAGTATCTGAATTTGCATTAGCCTCTAGTTACTCCCTGTAGAACAACAGTTAGACTGAGAGATGTAAATACTGTACAGAAATCGGAGGTAATTCCTGCACCCATATGACATTGCTATAATGTTTTTACACACAAATAGAGTTTTCTTTTGGTGGTATTTAATCACCGCTGGGTTTTTTATTGTTTGCTAAATAAATTAAATAAGACTCAAAATTTTAAAAGGAAACATGTTTTTCTTTGTTTCTGTTATAAAATGTTGCAAATAAATATGTTTTCTTCATAAATTTAGGCCAAAATGTATACTGCTACTTTACTTTGGTGAAAACAACTCAAATCAGCGTGTTTATCATTTAGTCTGGAAAGATAAAGAGTCCACAAACTATGGTATAAATACTGTATCTGAAAATAGCTCAATTCTAGGGATGAGCTCATGTACGACTCGAACATTGCCTGTTCGCCTGTTCGGCAAATAACGAACAATTTGGGGTGTTCGTGTCAAATTCGAAAAGCCTCGGAACACCCTGTTAAAGTCTATGGGAGAATCGAAAGTGCTAATTTTAAAGGCTAATATGCAAGTTATTGTCCTAAAAAGTGTTTGGGGACCTAGGTCCTGTCCCAGGGGACATGTATCAATGCAAAAAAAAAGTTTTAAAAACTGATGTTTTTTTCGGGAGCAGTGAATTTAATAATGCTAAAAGTGAAACAATAAAAGTGAAATATTCCTTTAAATTTCGTACCATGGGGGGGGGGGGGGTGTAAAGTTAGCATGTGAAATATCGCATGTTTCCCGTACTTAGAACTGTCTCTGCACAAAGTGTCATTTCTGAAAGAAAAAAAGACATTTGAAACTGACTTGCGGCTATAATGAATTGTCCGCTTTGGCAATTAAGAGGGAATTCATTCATAAAAAATAAAGAAAAAAGCGTGGGGGTCCCCCCAAATTCAATTACCAGGCCCTTCAGGTCTGGTATGGATATTAAGGGAAACCCCGCCGTCAAATTTAAAAAAAAAATGGCGTGGAGTTCCCCCAAAAATCCACACCAGACCCCTTATCCGAGCACGTTAACCTGGCCTGCCGCAGAAAAGAGGGGGTGACAGAGTGCGGCCCCCCCTCTCCTGAACCATACCAGGCCACATGCCCTCAACATGGGGAGGATGTCCCCATGTTGGTGGGGACAAGGGCCCTATCCCCACAACCCTTGCCCGGTGGTTGTGGAGGTCTGCGGGCGAGGGCTTATCAGAAACTGGAAGACCCCCAGAGGGGACCCCCAGATCCTGCCCCCCCTCCTATGTGAATTGGTGATGGGGTACATTGTACCCCTACCATTTCAGGAAGGAATTGTAAATAGTTTTTTTTTAAAAACACACACACCGTAGAAAAAAGTCCTTTATTAATAAAAAAAAAGAAAAAAAATCCAGCGGTGGTAATCCACTCGGTCCCTGCTCCCTGCTCCAACGTTGTCTGTATCCAGCGATGGGTGATCTCCTCTCCGGTCCAGCGATGAGAAGATTGTCCGGGATCCAGAGCCTTCTCTCTCCGCTGGAGCTTTGACATTTCTTATATAGGGGAGGCGGGGCCACCCGTCACGTGACCCCGCCCCCTCTGACGCAAGGGGGAAGACTGGGCTTCCCCAGTGACGTAGCAGAGGGTGCATAAGAGGGGGCGGAGTAACACGACGGGTAGCCCTGCCTCCCCTATATAAGAAATGTCAAAGCTCCAGCATGGTGAGCTTTTTGAAGTTGTAATTTTTTGGTCTCAATTTTTTGGAATATTAAGAAATTACAATTTTATTTTATTACATACTGTCACAAGTGCAGTACAGCACCATTATATAATTGATGTGGCAGTAATCATGACACTGACTGGTAACAGTATGTAAAAAATAATAATAATAATATTTTTTTTTTTTTCATTTTTTTATATTTTTTTTATATTTTTTGTATTATTATATTTTTTTCATTTGTTTACAATTTTGTTTTCATACTGTAACCAGGGAAACATGGTGATATCTTATTTTTCAATTTTTTTTCAATTCTTTATAACAGTGAATATCAACCATTTTACTGAGAAAAAAAAACATTGCCCTCTGGGTGTTCAATGTACATTGCAATGATTTTAACAAACTTTATGACAGATTCCTAACTTTTGATATTCTGAAGGGATCACTGTGTGTTTGTGTTCCTGTGGAAAATGCATCTAATGGGAGTGGTTTCGTAATTATCAGTCAGCTGCTGCACCTGCAGGGCTCTAATGAGTAAAGCTGCTGGGTCTGCATACCTTTAGACATGATTTCCTACTGGGAGTACCTCACATAAAAAAAAAATTTTGTTGCAGAGGATGCCTGAAATCTGACTTGTATCTTAGTGCAGACTTCTGGGAAATCAGTAAGCCAATCACACAAGCAGGAAATTATGTTTCTGGGGGGCATTCTGTACACATTCTGTATACAGAACACCTCCAGGTAGCCATAATGATTTGCATTTACTAAAAATTACAGCAACTGCAGATTGAAAAAGAAAGATATTTTTTATCAACAGTATGACTTGTATACGCTATTTTATTATTTTTTATAAACATTTTTTTTTTCGCCTTAAAAGTGGAGCTACCCTTTAAGCTAGGAGTTTGGTGCAGAGGTTTTAGTCTCCAATATTTGCAAATAGATAAACAGAAAGAAAAAACACTTAATATAGATACTGTAGATTACACCATGTACACAGTATTAATTTACTGTGAGGGAAATTTATGACTATGTTGGAAGCTGCTGAGAATATTTGATATTTAAGGGATGCAAAATATGAAGTGATAATCAGTTTTAATGTTTGAAAGTACTGATTTCTTCATCCTGCAGTGAGGGGATTAACTTTATAATTCATTGGTCAATAAGGGTTGCGAATTGAGTGTCCCCTCCAAGCTATTTCTTCACCACATGAAGCTGGGCTCTGTTCCAGGAATATATGACAGCCAACAGTATTTCTGACCAGTACTGCCCATCTGTCTGCTGTGAGTACAAACTCTTCACAACCCAATGTACCTTGTAAATGCAGCACACTGGCCATACATGATACAAAGTAAATTATAGCATTCTGAGTACAAATATGATTGCTCACAACATATACAAATAGCAGTATAGGTCACAATGCATTTTCTGGCAAAAATGTTCCCTGCAGACAAATATATGGAATAAAAGAAATCATCTGTTTCTAAAAGTGGATAGCAATATAAACATTATGAGAATATATCTTAAAATCAAGGGGCAGAGAGGGATGGACCCCTTTATTGTACAGAATTTATGGCAGTCCAAGTAAAAGTGAAAAAATGAAAGTAAAAAAAAAAAACACATAAAGCTTCTAGATCAGCTTTACACTGGTTTTAAAAGAGCATGTTATCCTTGCCCAGGAAGGGGTTAAAATTATCTCTGGATCCCCCGCCCCCCCCCAAAAAAAAAATATTAAAGCAAAGGTAAATTGGGTATCTGGCGATCCAGAAGGCAATGCCCTTAGTTTGTAATAATGTACATTTGGTTAGTCTGTCTGTAAAAACAAAGTTGAACCACGGTAAGGGGGCGAGTTAAAAGGAGGCAACCATCCTCAGAGTGTGTCCAGCAACTCTGAAAAACATATAAAAGAAACAAGGAGGGGAGGCGTCTCGCTAAGTGTAGTATTAAAACAGTAACATTTATTGCATAAGATTAAAAACCGTACAATATATAACTGGAATTCATGCTCATCATAAGTATGTAGTCCTGGTAGTTCTACTGTGTCCCACGGTTTCCTTGCACGATCCGGGTAGCTGAGAAAGGTTCTGGTGTGATGTTGTGCTGAATAGCTGTACATTCAGGAAAACCAGGAAGTAGTCCAATCTATGCTGTCCAGCTTGAACCAGAAGCGGAAATGTGTACCCTGACTCCACTAACTTTGTCTTATCCAGACATGTTTTGAAGACAATGCAAGAAGAGGAAGATCTGTGCAATAGGCAGGATTGCTAGCACCCTTTATGACGGGAGAACCCCAAAAGGCCTATTTTGACCTTGAACCAGATGCTGCCCAGGATTGTGAGTCGCTGAATGTGACGATATTTGCATGCATAGGCGTCACCATTACAGTCAGCGGGTGTATCGGTGGGCATATAGTACTGACAAGACACCCTGTTCCCAGATGTATGACTTGATACGCTTCACCAAGAAGTGGTTGCAGCCAGAGCCCCAAAATTACCTGTCACTTTGAGGAAGTGGGTCAGCCATGGGGAACATAAATCTGCAAACCAGCTGGTGGAGAGATATGTGGCTGCTGAGGACTTGATGAACCCATCCGTGCCCCAGCCCAATGTATCTAGGGGTTAAAATCCACCTGGAGGATCCGGTAAGACTGTTCCAGGGTTCAAGGGCTTGAAGAAAAACTACAAGACTGTGGCAACAGATAATGAGACGATGGGTTCAGGACCTGGAGACTGGCCAAATAAGTCAGGAAGGTCTCTGAGGCCATTTAGAGGACTGGGTACTGAACACATAAAGTGTAATCGCTGCCATGCGTTAGGTCATATTGCTGCTGTTTCCTAAATGATGAACCGATGCAATGTGATAATGCCTATTTGAGAAAATGCATGTCTCTTTTTGCACAGGTGGCATGTACTGCATCATGTGTGTGATTTCAGTTGATGGAAAGCCAGTCACTGCTCTGCTAGATTCTCGTAGTGTTGTGACATTAGTTAAAGGTGATTGTGTAAATCCTGCAAAGCTACACCCAAGCACTACTACGGTTATTTGCATACATGGTGACACAATTTACTACAAGACTGCTGTGGTTGAGGTTGATACTCCCTGGGGCACGGTGACACATTCAGTGGGGTTGGTACCCTCACTGCTTCATGAAGCCCTAGTGGGGAGAGATTTTCCACACTTTTGGAGTTTGTGGGAAAACACACCGGAACTCACTTGAGACCCATTTGATTGCAAAATTGAAAGGGAAACTATTGGTGTGTCCAATTAAGGGGTATATCCTTTTTTTTGTAATGGCTGGGGAGCAGGAGAAGCTGGAATCCTGCCTCCAGCTTGAGGATAATGAACAAGAAATTATCTCTGACTCTATTAGTGAGAGTGGGCAGAATGCGTTGCCTGACTTGGAAGTCAGGAAAGATGATTTTTTTTGTATGGAACAACTAAGGCCGCGTACACACGAGGGGATATGTCTGCTGAAAACGGTCCGATGGACCGTTTCAGCAGACATCTCCGCTCGTGTGTATGGGCTAGCGGACAGATTTCTCCACCCGACAGATTTCAAAGCATGCTTTGAAATCTATCTGGTGGGAATCTGTCCGCCCGACATGTCTGCTGGTTAGTACACTTACCAGCAGACATGTCGTCCCCACCGCCGCCGCGCATGGATTCGGCGCATGCGCGGAAGTGTTTTACTTCCTGGTGCGGTGACGTGGCGGTGACGCGGCGGCGTCAACGTCACCGCCGCGTCACCGCCACGTCACCGCGCCGTCCGGCGGCGGGGAATTTGATCCGATGGTGTGTACACGCCATCGGATCAAACTCCCGATAGGACATATCCGATGGAAATGGTCCGCGGACCGTTTTCATCGGATATGTCCGATGGTGTGTACGCGGCCTAAGAGACACCACACTCAATAGAGCAAGAAAAAGATTAAAATGATATATGGGGAACCTGTTGAACCTAATGTAGGGGTGTCTTTTCTCTACATAGCTCTTAAAAATAACCTGCTGTATTAGGTGGTAGGGATGAGCCGAACACCCCTGGGTGCGGTTCGCACCAGAACCTGTGAACAGACCAAAAGTTTGTGTGAACTTTAGAACCCTGTTAAAGTCTATGGGACTCGAACTTTTGAAATCTAAAGTACTAATTTTAAAGGCTAATATGCAAGTTATTGTCCTAAAAAGTGTTTGGGGACCCGGGTCCTGCCCCAGGGGAGTGTTCGGGGACCTGGGTCCTGCCCCAGGGGACATGTATCAATGCAAAAAAAGTTTTAAAAAACTGACGTTTTTTCAGGAGCAGTGATTTTAATAATGCTTAAAGTGAAACAATAAAATTGAAATATTCCTTTAAATTTCGTACCTAAGGGGGTGTATGCCTGTAAAGCAGCACTTGTTTCCTGTGCTTAAAACTGTCCCTGCACAAAATGTAATTTCTGAAGGAAAAAAGTAATTTAAAATCACTCGTGGCTATAATGAATTGTCGGATACCAGCAATACAGAGAAAAGTCATTCATAAAAAAGAATGCGTGGGGGTCCCCCCAAATTCAATTACCAGGCCCTTCAGGTCTGGTATGAATTTTAAGGGGAACTCCATCCCAAATTTTTTTTAAAAATGCCGTGGACCCCTACACAATTTTTTTTTTTATGAATGACTTTTCTCTGTATTGCCGGGAGCCGACAATTCATTATAGCCGCGAGTGATTTTAAATTACTTTTTTTTCCTTCAGAAATGACACTTTGTGCAGGGACAGTTCTAAGCATGGGAAACAAGCGCTACTTTACAGGCATACTATACACCCCCCCCCAGGTACGAAATTTAAAGGAATATTTCACTTTTATTGTTTCATTTAAAGGAATTATTAAAATCACTGCTGCCAAAAAAACTGCAGTTTTTAAAACTTTTTTTTTGCATTGATACATGTCCCCTGGGACAGGATCCAGGTCCCCAAACACTTTTTATTACAATAACTTGCATATTAGCCTTTAAAATTAGCACTTTAGATTTCAAACGTTCGAGTCCCATAGACTTAAACAGGGTTCTAAAGTTTACATGAACTTGCCGCGAACACCCCAAATAGTCCGCTGTTCGGCGAACAGGCAATGTTCGAGTCGAACATGAGTTCTACTCGAACTCGAAGCTCATCCCTATTAGGTGGTAAAGAGGAGGAGGTAGAGCAGCTAGTAGTTCCCAAACCCTATCGCTGCATGGTACTATCGCTGCATGGAGAGCTGGGTATAGAGAAAACCAAGGAGAGAATAACCCAAAGACTCTTTTGGCCTGGGTTACATGCAGATGTCAAAGAATATTGAGATTAATGCCCAGAATGTCGGTATTCTGCCCCATTGCCTAATTTTCGCAGTCCGCTAGTACAGTTACCAATAATTGAAGTGCCGCTTGAAAGAAGTGGCATGGATCTAGTGGGACCAGTAGTAAAGTCTGCCCGAAGCCATCAGCACATACTGATAATACTGAACTATGCCACACAGTATCCTGAAGCCGATCCCTTGCGTAATACCTCAGCTAAGACTTTTGCCAAAGAGCATGTCCAGATATTTAGTCGTGTGTGTATTCCAAAAGGAGTATTAATGGATAAAGGCTTACCATTTATGTCAAGAATTGTGTAAGCTAAAATCTCCCATCTCCATACTTCTATCTACCACCAGCCAAACTGATAGTCTTGTGGAGAGATTTAACAAAATGCTCAAAAACATGTTAAAAAAAGGTGGTGGACAAAGATGGGAGAAATAGTTTTTATTTTTGCTGCCATACCTCATGTTTGTCATATGAGAGGTACCTCAGGCATCTACAGGTTATTCCCCTTTTGAAATACTGTATGGTACACATATCAGGGGATTGCTAGATGTCCCAAAATAAACGTGGGAGGGAAAGACCACACCTTATCAAGGCATCATAAAAATGATCTCGCTGACACAAGATAGAATCGTGGCTGTCATGCCGCTTGTACAGGAACATATGGAGCAAGCCCAGGAGGCCCATGGAAGGGTTTATAATCAGGGTGCCAAGACCCGAACCTTGCTGGTACTAGTCCCCATGGTTGAGAGTAAATTACTCGCAAAGTGGCAAGGTCACTTTGAAATTATAGAACAAGTACGGAAAGTAAACTACAAGGTTTACCAGTCAGGAAAAAGGAAACCAAAGCAAATATATTACGTTAATTTCTTGAAACCTTGGAAGGACAGAGAGACTTTACTGGCAGACCCAACACCCCAAAAAGCACATGTCCAGTGAAGTACCCATAACTGAAACCTTGTCAGTGGCCCAACCGAAGGACATTAAAGAGTTTGTGAATGAAAATAGAGATTTTTTTTCTCTCACCTGCCTGGACTGACCACAGTTATACAGCATGACGTAATTACAGGAACCAGGCGTATGTGTTAATGTAAAGCCCTATAGAATACCCAAAGCTAGACAAGAAGCAGTTGCAAATTAAATAAAGAACATGTTAGAGTTCTGACTAAAGGTTATTGGCAGATTCCCCTAAAAGAATCTGCAAAAGAGAAAACAGCATTTTCTACCCTCGAGGGGTCTTTCCAGTATAAGCGGATGCTTTTTGGTTTGCATGGTGCTCCTGCCTCATTCCAGAGAATTATGGATAAGACATTAAGACCACATGGTCAATACGCAGCCGCCTATTTGGACGATGTAGTCATCCACAGCCCAGATTGGGAATCTCATTTGCCCCGGGTGCAAGCAGTAGTAGATTCCCTTAGGAAATTTGCAGATAACTAAGGTGGAATCCTGTCTGGGTTTTACCAGCCACCTTGGCAGGGTTGGTTTCGGACCAGATTTTCAGGTCCACTTGTGTCCACCAACAGGTGGTATACTGTAAATAAGCAGGACTAGAGCAAAGGATTGCTCTTGGCCTGGGACTCAGGAAGCCAAAACCTGAGAGAGTTGCTTATGTGAAGTTTTCTTTATGAGAGAAAGAAAAGCTTTGCATTATCGTTGTTTTGTGGATGACTGGGAGAAGCCCCTTACCTCTAGGAACCTGCAAAGTTTAGTTAGTGCCTGGATGGCAAGAATTTATTTTCTGTTATGTTTGTTTAATTTTCATGCAACCTTTTAAAATAAAACTGACTACAAGTCAGATTTTTTAAGAAAACCTTCCGTTTGGAATACCCTTATCCCAGTGAAGGTGATCACCCTTGAGCTAACCCCTGAATGGTTCACATTTATTATAACAAGCACGCTTTACTTCATATACAGATTGATTTGACTGTTGTGGGTTTAGTACCACTTTAAAACCACCCACCACCACCGCAGGAAGAAAATGAACTTGGGACATCAAGTGACCAGCTAGAAGACTGTTATAGTTGAGGTATGTACTGCATAAAGCGGTATTTAAAAAATATGTGTGAAGTGGGTACTGTTTTTTTATATATATTATTAAAATCTGCTACAGTACAGTATTTTACAATATTTTTTTTCTAAACAGCAAATATGCACTGCCTGTCTTAAGAATAGTAACTAATATTTGCATAAGTGCCACTGCTTATTTTTAAGATGTGCTACTAGCTGCTAGTCAAGTCTTATGTATCATAAATTCAACAGTCAAGTAGCTGAGTCCATTTTCTTCCAAGCAATGTAAAACTATCTAACCCACTGCCTAATTGTACTCTAAGCCAAGTGAATGACATTCACACCAGTTTTCACTCCTGACCTGATCTTGACCTGGTCAAAGTTTGCTGGTCAATAAGTTCTTTTAAGTCTGGCATCTATTAAAAGAGTGGTAGTTTGCTTTTTACTGAGTCGCTTACTGATAGTTTAAAGTAAATGTTATGGTTTGCCACAGGAACCAATTTGGTTACTGTTTGTTCTTCCTGCAGATATTTTTGCAAGTGTTCTTAATTTCTTAATATCTATGAAGATAAAAGCTTTCTGTTATTTTAAACTTATATGTCTCTCCTTTGTAATAATTAACATTAAACAAGTGGCAGGGCAACTAAGGTTTAATCCAAGATTGCCATCTTCTAACCTAAAATCTCACCTCTGGCTAGCTTTTTATGAATCCTATATAGGCTATCACTATGATTAGTGCATTCTATAAGAGTAACACCAGTTAGACATTAAATATTTGACCTGTACTTTTTAAATAGGCTGTTCTTTTCCAAGCCTTAGAAAAACTTTCTTGCACATGCAATGATACAGTATTCTGCTGCTCTTGTGAAATAAGTATTGATTAAGTTGATGAGTAAACTAAAACCATTACACAGAGCAAAAATATACAGGCCAGATTCAGAGAGCCATTACGCCTGTCTAACTGGTGTTAGACAGGAGTAATTTCAAATTTCACGCGCCGTATCACTAGTTTGAATCCTTGGGCTTCGATCTGACAGGCTTACGTCTTCGTACGCCTTTGGATCTACGCTGCAATCTTTTTGCGGCCGCTGGGTGGAGTTCGCGTCGTTTTCAGCGTCGGGGTATGCAAATGAGCTATTTCCGGAGATCCACGAAGTTACGAGCGTCGTTCGCAATCGCGTACGTCATTTTTTCGCTACGTAAAGTTAAACCAGCTATTAGCTGGTCTAATGTTACGCGGCCCATGTTAAGTATGGCCGTCGTTCCCGCGTCGACTTTCATTTTTTTTTTTTGCGTAAGTCGCCCGGGAATAGGAATGTCCGTAAACGACGCTACTAAAAAAAAAATGACGTAACGACGTGATTTCGCGCAATTCACGGCGGGAAATTTCCGAACGGAGCATGCGCAGTTCGATCGCCGCGGGGACGCGCTTAATTTAAATCCCTCACGCCCCCTAATCGCGTAGTTTGATTCCGCTGGGAGAAATACACTACGCCGCCGTACCTTACAGGCCAAAATCTCTCTGAATTCCTCCTAGAGCCAGGTAAAGTACGGCGGCGTAGAGTATCTCTGATACTTTGCGGGAATCTAATTCTTTCTGAATCTGGCCCTACATTTTTAGCATTACCCTGACATTACTTTAAGTTTCAATATGAGCTGTTTTGACAACATCACGGTTCTTAAAGGCATTATAATGGTTTTTTTTTACATAAATTTGCATTGTTCGTGTAAACTTTTTCATTTGTTGCCCTGTACACACCGCCTATTAGCGTAAATCTTCACATTCTCATGTCAGACGTTTCTGTGTTTTTTTCAATTTTTTCTCTCTTTTTTTTAATCTATTACAGGTACTTACTGTATATAGCACCATCAATTTATGTAGCACTTTACATATTTATAATACATTCACATCAGTCCCTGCCCTTGTGGAGTTTACCATCTAAAGTCCATAACTAACATTCATATATACACATACTAGGGCAAATTTAGACAGGAGCAAATTAACCCACCAGCATGTCTTTGGAGTGTGGGAGGAAACCAAAGTCCCTGGAGAAAACATGATGCAGCATGGCACTGCGCAGGTTAAAGACCAACCTCATTCTGTAGTCTAAGAACTGATACTTCCTTTGAAAAACTACAAATTCATCCAATTCCTTGATCTCTCATTCTAGTGTTCTGCAGGTGAAATCTAAATAGTAATTAGATCTGACAAACACAAGCAGGCAAAGCAAATAACAGAGAGTACAAGAAGTCTTTCCTCACATTAGCAACACAGAGAAAATGACAAGGCATAAGAGGTTGCCGGTTTCTTTAGCAAATAGGGTAAATGAACACATGGAAAAAGGGGAATTTATGGCCATAACATTACAAACTGCAAGCACGATATATATAAGCACACCATTACAAGGTAAAGGCAAACAAATGATACAGGAAATATAACTACATGTATACTAAATACTAGACATGTGCATTCGTCTTCGTCCAAATGCATTTTCTTCCAAATTTCGGGTATTTTCATTATCGTTTTAACAAACGAAAACGAACGCACAGAATCCAAAATCCGAAACACCCGACATAAAAAATGCTTTATTTTTGTTTTCGTTGCTACAACAGTTCGATATAGATAGGAGATTCAACATGCCGCTGACAATAGCAATCTGTGTCTATCGAATATGCCTAATCTTAACTCTATTAGTCCAAGATTATTCTACATAGAGAGGAAAGATTCAACATAGAGATAAAAGATTCAACATTTTAGAGACAGTGTTGGGGTAGACCATTCGACATGAACGACAAAGATTCGACGAAGCAGCGAAAAACATACAATCGTCGAATCTGTCATTGGTCATTATGGTGTCATTATGTTGTCTGTCGAAAGTTCTAAGAAGATTCGACAAGCAGCTAAACTGTACGACTCCACAATCGTACATTCCGGTCAAATGCTCGGCCCATAGGCTATAGAAGAATTTGAATGATGGTTGACTAGTAGTATTAATTTATAAATATAATTATTACTAGTGTCATACAACATTACAATTCTTCTATAGCTTGTAGGTGGAACATTCGACCAGAAATGTACAATTGCGGCGTTGTGCAGTTTAGTTGCTCCGTCAAATCTTCTTAGAACATTTGACAGACACCATAAGCCTTCAATGACAGATTCGTCCTAAATTAATTTGGATTTTCGGACGAATGCATTTTTTAACGAAACAAAATAAATAAAAATGAATTTAGGGAGTAACTAAATACATTTATTTTTCGGACGAAAGAAAAAATTTGGAAACAAAGGCCCAGATTCACAGAGCAATTACGCCTGTCTAACTGGTGTTAGACAGGAGTAATTTCAAATTGTGCGCGCCGTATCACTAGTTTGAATCCTCAAACCATGATACGGCGGCTTCGGGCTTCGATCCGAGAGGCTTACGTCCTCGTAAGCCTTCGGATCTATGCTGCGATATATTTGCGGCCGCTGGGAGGAGTTTGCGTTGTTTTCATGCGTCGGGATATGCAAATGACTTTTTACGGCGATCCACGAAGGTACGAGTGTCCCTCGCAATCGCCTACGTCATTTTTTGGCTACGTAATGTTAGAGGAGCTTTTTGCTGGTCTAACAGTGCGTAACCCATGTAAAGTATGGCCGTCGTTCCCGCGTCGATTTTAAAATATTTTTTTTTTTTAACGTAACTCGTTCGGGAATAGGAATGTACGTAAACGACGCTACTACGACGTGACGACGTGTTTACGCGCAATGCACGGCGGGAAATTTGGGAACGGAGCATGCGCAGTTCGATCGCCGTGGGAACGCGCCTATTTTAAATGCTTCACGCACCCTACTCGCGCAGATGGATTGCGACGGGAGAAATACACTACGCCGCCGTCGTTTACTGGACAAAATCTACCTGAATTCCACGTAGAGCCAGGTAAAAAACGGCAGCGTAGTGTATTTCTGATACTCTACGAGAATCTAATTCTCTGTGAATCTGCCCCAAAATATTTTAGTGTGCACATATCTACTAAATACTGCAAAAACATTTGAAAGTATATAACACCTTTAAACGGGATGGCTAATGTTTTTCTGCTGTTCACCATAATATGTATATTTGAGTGCAAAATTCATGAATTTGCTCCTAACTGCCACTCCTAATCTTATAAATTTAAACAGTGCAAACACCAACAGCCATGGTTTGGCTCATTTTTGTAGCTAAAATAAACCAATTAATAAAATCTAGAAATAAGGATTTAATTTTACCAAAATGCATGTGAAAATTGGGAGCTTTCTTCAAAATTCTGCAATTTGGAATAATGCATTGGAGTCAAGAAAGAAGAAAAAATTACTACTTCCTGCCTGCGCTATAGCCAAAAGATGGCTACAACGCATGTTTAGTTTGCCGGGAGGACATTCATGAACGTCCTCCTGCGGGCGCACCTGCAGCATGAGGGCGGCACTCTCTGTGATCAGCTGAGTCCTTTGGATCAGCTATGTCCATTGACAGCTGATCACAGAATGTAAACACAAGCCGGTTATCAGCTTTTCCTTCCTCATGCTAACAGCATGAGAAGTGGAGAAGAAAGCCAATAACCAGCTTGTGTTAAAGAGACATCGGCACTAATAATCAGGGTACTGATTATTAGTGTCCTAATTATGAGGGCAGTCCCTCCAGTGCCCACAAGTGCTGCCAATCAGTACTAATTAGTGCCACCTATCAGTGCCCATCAGTGCTGCCAATCAGTGTCACATATCAGTGCTGCCTATCAGTGCCCATCAGTGCTGCATACCAGTGACTATCAGTTTTGCCTATCACTGCCCATCAGTGCTGCCTGTCACTACCCATCAGTGCCGCCTATCAGTGCTGCCTATTAGTGCCACCTCTCAGTGCCCTTCAGTGCCACCTATCAGTGCTCATTATTGCTGACTATCAGTGCAGCCTCATCAGTGCCTCCCAATTGGTGCCTACCAGTGCCGCCTCATTAGTGCCAATCAGTTTCACCTATCAGTGACGCCTCATCAGTCCCCATCAGTGCAGCCTCATCAGTGAACATCAACTCAGGGGACAAATTAGCTGTTTGCTCAATTTTGTAACTATGAAAAAAAATATTTTTGTGATTGTTTAGCAAAAAATAATAAATAAAAGTAATGTGGGTACAGTGTTGCATGACAGCGCAATTGTCATTCAAAGTGTTACAGTGCTTAAAGCTGAAAATTAGCCTGGACAGGAAGGGGGTAAAAGTGCCCAGTGGGCAAGTGGTTAAGCTGACTTTTGGTGGCTTATAAGGCCAAAGGGCTTTAACAGGCTCCTATGAGCTACAGAAGTTCCCTTTAGCTATCCTGGACTTAAGCTTGTGCCAAAAACACAAAAAAATGCCCCTCATTAGCATAATTAGTTAGCCTTTTTTTTCACAGAAAGTAAAAGGCAATGAAAAAAGTTAACAAAAAGATTTATTATGATTGTATATTTTACTTAAAAAAAAACACAAATACAAAGAACAGAAAATTAAACAAACTAAACTACCCTAAATACACAAAAATAACTATGCAAAATAAGCCTCTAAACCAGGGCTCCTCAAACTACGGCCCTCCAGCTGTTGTAGAACTACACATCCCATGAGGCATTGTAAAGCTCTGACATTCACAGACATGACTAGGCATGATGGGAATTGTAGTTCCTGAACAGCTGGAGGGCCGTAGTTTGAAGACCCCTGCTCTAAACAATGAACATGTCATTGCATCTGAAGCCCTAAACATCCATCTTTTCTCTTTGGTCTTTAACTTTGAAGCCCAGCAAGAAGTTTCATGGCACTCATAAAAATCTTTTCACATCATTCAGACTTTTGGGGACACCCCTTGTATCCTCTTTCTATCCTCTTTGGGGTGATTTATGGAAACTAAGAATCTACATTACTGTTAATTCTCTTCGGAGTTCAAGAGGACTATTTTATGTTATTGTAAGTGTTCACTCCCAACTTCCTGCCCCTCTTTTGTTCCCCTTCTTTTAACAACCTAGGGGCAGATTCACAGAGAAATGGATTAACGTAGCGTATCAGAAATACACTACGCCGCCGTTTTTTACCTTGCTCTACGTGGAATTCAGGTAGATTTTCTACGGTAAACGACGGCGGCGTAGTGTATTTCTCCCGTCGCAATCCATCTGCGCGAGTAGGGGGCGTGAAACATTTAAATTAGGCGCGTTCCCGCGGCGAGCGATCTGCGCATGCTCCGTTCGCAAATTTCCCGCCGTGCATTGCGCGAAATCACGCCGTGACGTCATTCGTTGTTTATGTAGCGTACTTTACGGCCGATCCACGTCCCGACGAGTTACGTAAACAAAATAAAATTTTAAATAAATTCGAAGCGGGAACGACGGCCATACTTAACATGGGCTACGTAAAGTTAGAGCAGCAAAAAGCTGCTCTAACATTACGTATAAAAAAATAGACGAAAACGATTGCGACGCCCGCTCGTATGTTCGTGAATCCCCGTAAAAACACATTTGCATATCCCGACGCACCAAAACGACGCGAACTCCTCCCAGCGGCCGCAAATAGATGGCAGCGTAGATCCGAAGGCTTACGAAGACGTAAGCCTCTCGGATCGAAGCCCGAAGCCGGCGTATCATGGTTTGAGGATTCAAACTAGTGATACGCCGCGCGAAATTTGAAATTACTCCTGTCTAACCCCAGTTAGATAGGCGTAATTGTTTTGTGAATCTGCCCCCTTGTCTCTAATTTCAGACGTTTACATATCTCCCCTGAGGAGGCGGGCATTGTATTGCGCAACGTGTAAAGAAATCTGTTACATAAGCATCCACATCGGGGACTGTAAATTTTGCCTTGGTTCATGTAACTATGGACATTTATGTACATGCTTTGTGACTATCAGATCAATTTTAAAAGTATGTGTTAATTCTGTTTAAATGTACAATTCATTTTGTACATTTTATATTTTTTTGTGGGTGTCTCTGATTGTCCCTTGGGCAAATTTTTTCCTTGTATGTATATGATTTGGGA
Source organism: Rana kukunoris (assembly GCA_029574335.1). Classification (NCBI taxonomy): domain Eukaryota; kingdom Metazoa; phylum Chordata; class Amphibia; order Anura; family Ranidae; genus Rana; species Rana kukunoris. The sequence continues at coordinate 517,620,639 of CM056049.1, forward strand.
CTGAGACATTCTCATGCCCTACCGCCAGCCACATGTTTGTATTCTTTTCACATCCTCCCTGGTTATCACTTCCCACTTATGATTATTTTTATTCTGCTCCACGACTTCCCGAGTGCGAGCTAATTTGACATCTCCCAAAATGTCTAATTTGATCATCTTTTTTTGTGAATTCATTATTTTATCTCACATTTTCTTAGTAAAACATTTATTTCGTACACCACCAATTATCACATAGGTGAGGAATTAAAGTGGTTCTTAGGAGAGATGGTTATTTATCTTAATGCACTCTAAAAAAAACTTCTGCATGCAGCAGCCCCCTAATACTTAATTGAGCCCCATCTCGATCCATTGATGTTGCATGAGAGACTGGGCTGTCTGGGACTCTCCCTCCTGATTTGCTGAGACACACAATGGACATTGGCACCCGCTGCTGTCAATCAAAGTCAGTCAGCCAATATGGAGAGAGAGGGGGTGGAGCCAAAAATGGACACACAGAGCAGGGGCTTGGCTTGGGTGCCACCATAGCAAGCTGTTTGTTGTGGGGGGACTCGGCTGGAGGGAGGGGCCAGGAGCGCCAGCGAAGGATCAGAGTTGAGAAGGATCTGGGCTGATCTGTGCAAAACAGCACAGAGCAGGTAAGTATAGGATGTTTGTTATTTTTACACAAAAAAACAAGACTTTAGTATCACTTTATTATCATTTATTTTTTTGTTTGTTTTTTTTACATTAAATAGCTACTTATCCATTTAACATCTTTATATCTCATGAATCGGTCACGCATCATAAAAAAAAAACTCTCTTTTTATCTCCCATTTAGCCTCAAAATGTTGCCAGTCAGAAGTCAGTGGTATTCTGAAGCAATGTTCATCTTTGTGAACTGACATATACCTATAAAATAAAACAATTATTAATAACATAAAAAATATAAATAAAAATAAACATTAGTAAATGACAAATGGTAATAAAAACGTCATAAGTGTTACTGTGTTACTGTATATATAATGTCTTTTATTGCAACATTAAACACTAGAGGGCCGCGCTATAGACAAAAGACGTCCACAGCGTGGCTCTCAAGTGCCAAGTGGACGTCTTCGGACGTCCTGTTGTTTACATTCCCCTGCGCGCCGCTGGGTGGCGCGCAGCGGGGAAACACTGTGCCCGGCGCATCGCTGGGAAGCCAATGCGTGTGCCTGGTGGCCGCGGTGTCCGCCAGGTACTCGCGATTGGCGGTGACACAGCAGGGACATGGAGCTCTGTGTGTAAACACAGAGCTCCACGTCCTGTCAGGGAGAGGAGACAGATGCTGTGTCCCTTGTACATAGGGACACTGCATCGGTCACCTCCCCAGTCAGTCCCCCTCCCCCCACAGTAAGAACACACCCAGGTAATACATTTAACCCCTTCCATGCCCCCTAGTGTTAACCCTTTCACTGCCAGTCACATTTATACAGTAATTAGTGAATTTTTATAGTACTGATCGCTGTATAAATGTGAATGGTCCCAAAATTGTGTCAAAAGTGTCCAAAACGTCCGCCGCAATATCACAGGCCTGACAAAAAAAAACGCAGATCGCCGCCATTACTAGTAAAAAAAAAAAAAATCATATATCGATCCCCTATTTTGTAAACACTATAACTTTTGTGCAAACAAATCAATATACACTTATTGCGATTTTGTATGTGGAAGAATATGTAGAAGAATACGTATATCAGCCTAAACCGAGGAACATTTTTATTTAAAAAAATAATAATTGGGATATTATAACAAAAAGTAAAAAATATTGTGCCAGATTCACAGAGCCATTACGCCTGTCTAACTGGTGTTAGACTGGAGTAATTTCAAATTACGCGCGTTTTTTAGCTAGTCGGAAACCTCAAAGCATGAATAGACGGCTGCGGGCTTCAATTTGACTGGATTACGTGTTTGTACGCCTTCGGATCTACGCTGCAATAAAATTGGGGCCACTGGGTGGACTTCCCGTCGTTTTCCTCGTCGGGGTATGCTAATGAGCTTTTGCCGGCGATCCCCGAAATTACGATCTTCATTCAAAATCTCTTACGGCACCTTTAGTTATCTTTTTTTTTGCGTAACACTATACCAGCTTTTTGCTGGTCTAATATTAGACAGCCCATGTTAAGTATGGCGGTCGTTCCCGCGTCGAATTTCTACGTTTTCCGACGTCTTTTATTATTTTTTACGTAAGTCGTCTGGGAATAGGAATGTTCGTAAATGACGCTACTCAAACAACGAATGACTTAACGACGTGATTTCGCGCAATGCACGGCGGGAAATTTCTGAATGGAGCATGCGCAGTTCGATCGCCGCGGGGACGCGCTTAATTTAAATGCATCACGCCCCCTAATCGCGTATTTCGATTACGCGGCGAGAAATAGACTACACCGCCGTAGCGTACGGGCACAAATCTACCAGAATTCGGTGTAGAGCCTGGTAAAATATGGCAGCGTAGAGTATTTCGATTACGCAGCGCAATATTAAGTGTATCTGAATCTGGCCCATTGTGTTTTTTTAAGAATTTTCTGTCTTTTTTTGTTTATAGCGCAAAAAATAAAAATCGCAGAGATGATCAAATACCACCAAAAGAAAGCTCTATTTGTGGGAGAAAAATAATAAAAATATAATTTGGGTACAGTGTTGTATGACCGCGCAATTGTCATTCAAAATGCGTCAGCGCTGAAAGCTGAAAATTGGTCTGGGCACGAAAGGGTTTTAAGTGCCCAGTAATAAGGTGGTTAAAGCCCATCTGGTCAGAAAGCATAATATTTTGATCCAAATTAAGTTGATGCAAAGTGCTGTGGAAGATGCTGTGACTTAAAGTATGTGTAGATTGGGGAAGGTAAAACTGTCAGGTTATTTTTTCTGCCCGTGTTCCACATTTCCCTCACTTACTGTCCTGGAGATGCAACAGGAAGTGACAGTAAACCTCTCCAAAGTGATTGGAATGACCATTTTAGAGAGTAATCACAGAAATTTGCGTGCCCATTGTATCCCCATTTTCCTTAGCGTTTGCTTTGGTGACAACTCTAAAATATTGTTTTAGTAGTTGTTTTAGAGGGTTGAAAAATATAGAATTATATAGTATGCAAAGGGCAATAATTGTTTACATTTTTTATATATATATATATTGTCACAGCAAATGTAACTGCTCCTACTTGATGTCATGGTCCCTACCATGCCAAGCAGATGGCGAGGCATGGTCGTGCCCCAAGTGGCTCTGGGTGGTATGGAACCTGGGACCTCTCTGTTGCTGTTTCGGTTCTTTACTGATGAGCCACTCCTCAGTTTGGTATTCTGCTTGCTTTCCAGCTAAGGTGGTTCTGAATGATGTGCTGATCACTTTTCTCTGGATCTCCTTGCAATCTGCACCTGTCTCTCCTGGTCCAGCTGAGGCAGGTTACCCAATCAACTAGGGTATAAAACACTGCCTCACTCTGAGGGATTTGTCAGTTTATTGTGATTGTCCTCTCATTGCCAAAGCGTCCTGGGTACCTGTATTCGTGTGCTTTGTTTCAGCTTCAAGACTGACTCCGGCTTCTGACCCTGGCTATGTTTATTGTGTATTCTGAATTCTGGAATCCCTGACCACGGCTTAACTTTGACCACCCTTTGGCAAATCCCTGTCAAGCCCTGTGCACAGACTCACAGCCCAGGTAGCTTCTTACTTTGTTACCGTAGGCTGTGTGTATTTGCAAGGGTGAGCATACAACTCTGCAATATGGACTCCAGCCAAGGTAAGCCCTTACACTTGAACTGCCCCTACAGCACCATTTAAAAGATGCAAAAATTAAGCATTAGTCTCTTCCAGACTTTTGGGATATGGCAGAGACCAGTGGTAACATAACAAACCCATGGGGCAGTGGGGACTGCCCTAGGCTAAAAACTAGGAAAGCCCAAAAAGTATCAAAACAGTAAAACAAATTAAATAAAAAATTCTAGCAATTGTGCAAGAAGGATAGGTAAGTAAGACATTTTTGTTTAGGCAAGTTAAAGTGGAAGCTCAGGCAAATTCTAACTTAGGCTAAATCTAGTCCCACACACATTTTAAGACTATTATATTAAACCCTGTACATAAAAGATCTGTACTTTTACCTAAAGTCAAAGCCACTTCAGTCTGGTCCCATGATCAGCTGTCAGCAGCAGCTTCGGTTCAGAAGAGGGGCAGCCAAAAATGTATGTCCCATACATGATGTCACCACACAGGCATTGGAGCCCTTGTTGGCTTTCTTTCCCCTTTAAAGAAGCCGCTGCTGTAGAGATCATGTGACCGGATCAGAATGGCTTCAGAACAGGTAAGTAGACACATCTTTTCTTTACACGGGTGAATAGAATAGGCTTAGAATGTGGGTGGAAGTAGTTTTAACCTTAGTTCAAATTTGCCTGAACTTTCGCTTTAAGTTCCCCTTTAACTGGTAACAGGAGCCAATAAAAAACAGTGCTATTATTGATGTCTAAAAGGTCATGTACAATCAAAATTTTAGTACAATCTTGATAGAAGGATTGTATGAATTTAAATAAGCTTTAGTTGAGCTAGTGGTACCCTAGTGGTCAAGGAATTTCAAACGACCCACACACACATACTAATATAATATTTTATCTGGTAATACAAATAATGTTGCGCACACTCTAATATTAAGCCACAAGGAAAAAAAGTCAAAATTCATATATCAGAATTGCCACCTAATATTTGTGTAAAAAAATATTATATATTCATTTATTTTCCTAGTTACGCATTTAGAATTTATTATAACCCATTTTAGAGCTCGGTATCTTTGTTCCTGCCTTTCCGACACCCTAATCTGTCAGAGAGCAGCTTCTACACACCATTTTCTTGTAACAGAGGTTACATTCCATGCATTCTGCTTGAGTATAAAATCTGTTTGATGAAAATCCCACTGGGAGAGTAAAGAATAACACATCAAATAACTGCTGTATCTAGCCACTTGTACATTGTCTGAAGTTTTTTGATCATCCACAAAATAAAATATTGCAGATAGATAGATAGATAGATAGATATAGATGTGGATAGATAGATAGATAGATATGCTGCTTCAACTACTAATAGGACGTAGGTTAAACTCAAAATATGCAAATCATGCTCTTGGATTAAGCCGCCTAGTGTGTTATTATAGCAACATGATTTTGTTTGTGGATCTACAGGGGACTGTTTTGCTAATTAGTGACTAACTGGTGACAAAGGTCCAGGCATCTATGTCTCTAATTGCATCCATGACAAATTCTCAATGTAATCTATACTAAATGCTTGGCTCAGTTTGATGTCTTTCAGAAACACCCCTGTTCCCATTTAGGTGCAAATACATTTTCTTCCCTCTAAAAAGCCAAGATATACACTGCTGGTATATTATATATTTGAACGACTATAGAGATTGCTATATTTGATACTGTAATTATTGCACCTACCAAATCTTAATAGGCCTCATACTGTAATTTAAGGATTGTGTTCAATGGATTTTGAGTGTGAATCATTTTAGAATTGTTGTAATGCAATGAATATTAGTTTTCACACAATACAGAATTGATGATATAACCTTTATGGAAGCACTACCTATAAAAAACAACATATAGTATTGTGTAAAGTCTGCATTTTAACATACAACCAGAGCCAGTTAGCTATAGTATACTGTTTGTGAGGCTTTTACACGCAAAATTGACAGACACGTAACAGATACAGGAAAGGCACTCCGCCAAAAATATGATTTGACACAAAGACAGATAGAAGTTGCCCAGACACATACAGAAAACGCATACAGTAGTATATAAAGACAAATACGCAATAAATCTTCTTGTGTTCTGTGTTGTAAAATTAGCTTGCCTGTCCTGTGACGTGTGTGTGTCCACTGTCATTACAATGTAGTAAAAATTAGTAGTTCCAATCTGACATGAATTCCTTGCCACATGTCAATAACTATTGTTGCTTCTATGATTGCCACTGCTGAACTTCAAATTGTATAATTGTGTGTGTGTATATATGTGTGTGTGTGTATATATATATATATATATATATATATATATATATATATATATATATATATATATATATATATATATATATATATATATATATATATATATATATATATATATATATATATATATATTATTTATTTAAAAAAAATTCTATTAATTTGGAAAAAAATAATGCTCAGACATGGTAATTGTAAACAATTGAAAACCTGCCTTTCATTTACCAAAACATTAATGGGCAAATTAGGCAGGCCTATAATTAATTTTTCAAGCCTCTAAAATTAAAAAAATACAGTTTTTCCAATATACAGAACCAGTAAAATCGTTAAAATTGTGCACTGTTGCACTAAAAACAATGCTTGAGCTCCAGACAGAAGATAATGATGTAATTGATTTGCTGCAAGCAAAATTAAGCTTTCCTTCAATCCCCCTTCCCCCAGTGATCAGTCTGTTTAGTAGAGTGCTCTGGCAGGTATCGAGGTAAGAGGCAGCATAAGGTTGCATAAACGAATGGAGCAGTCTGAGGCCTCGTACACACAACCGTTTTCCTCAGCAAAATCCATCAAGAAAAATGCTGGCAGAGCATTTTTGCCGAGAAAAACGGTCATGTGTATGTTTTTCATCGAGAAAACTGTCATGGATCTCGACGAGAAAAAAAGAGAACATGCTCTCTTTTTTCTCGCCGAGAGTCTTAATTTCCTCGTCGTGTTTCTCGTCAGGCTGGTTTACAATGAGAAATGCGTTCATGTGTATGCTTAAATCGTGTGTACGCGGCATAAGGCTCACTGTTCTGTTGAGATAAAAATAAACCATCTTTAGATCATAAAGGTGAAGAATATACAGTTTAATGCAATCATGTAATGCAATTTATATGTATAGCACGTTTTTGTGACATCGGATTAAAGAAGACCTAATCAAAAAGGTGACAAAATATTTAAGAGAACTTATTCTTCATTAATATGTTCTTTCTACACATAGAATTTTGATGTAAATGATAACCAAAGGTTTGTTGAGTCCTCATGAGCATCCTCCAGAGTACACTGGTCTCACAAGTATCCTGCTGCTATGCCAACAAAGCTACATTTGCTGAAGTGAGTGTTTAAACAGAATAAATGTAATTCCTCGGTGATACCTTATACCAAATCATTACACTAATGCTACTCTTAGGCCGCGTACACACGATCGAATTTATCTGCTGAAAACGGTCCGACGGACCGTTTCAGCAGACAAATTCGATCGTGTGTACGGGCGAGCAGACAGGTTTTTCCAGCAGACAAATTTTAAAGCATGCTTAAAAATCTGTCTGCTGGGAACCTGTCCGTCCGACATGTCTGCTGGTTAGTACACTAACTAGCGGACATATCTGCCCGCGCATGCGTCAAATGGATTCGACGCATGCGTGGAAGTATTTTACTTCCTGGTTTGGTAACGTGGCGGCGTCAACGTCACCGCCACGTCATCGCGCTGTCTGCCGGCGGGGATTTTGGTTTGATCGTGTGTACACGATCAAACCAATATATCCCAGCAGACAAATCCGATAAAAACGGTCTGTCAGACCAATTTGATCAGATTTATTTAGTGGTGTGTACGCGGCCTTACACATTTCATACTTCTGTTAAATATTTGTTGAGCAAAGAACATTATAAATACTACTTTATTTATATATTTTTTCTTCTAGTGGCTTAGTTAAGCAAAACATCAATACGTTCAACACAGTGGAATTAGAGTGATGACACTAAATTTTACTAAATGTTATACATTTTTCAACTTGACAAATTATAAAATTAACCATGTTAACTGAATTTGGTTGGATGGGATCCCCATCAACAGCGCTGTCCACATTGTAAAGATAATTTTCACCTAGCCTATGCTCATCCAAACACATGAGAGCAAAGATACTGTTTTGTTTTTGTTTTTCATTTTACTTATGCATGTTTGGGTATAATGAAGCTTACTACTTGATTATAACTGGCTCAAGTGGCATGTATCACATTAAAAAAGCAGCTAGGCATGTTTCAGATCTATATGCACCACCCACACCTGTTCCTATTTTAAAGTGGGTTTGTGGCAGAATTATGGACCCATAAATATGTAGACACCTTTCTAAAGAAAAACAACTGAGCAGAAATTTGCATAATCTAATGAGGGTGTGCAGTGCATTTAAGCAAGGTGTTAACTGTATTGGAAAATTGGGAGCCATAAAAGACCCACACCAACATAATATAATTTTGCCCACTAGGCAGGAAACTGTGTTAACACTAGAGATAAAACAAGATGTGGGGAGCACTTGATGCTCAGCTTTCTTCAAATGCAGGTGGTTCTTATTAGATGAATCTAGGTCACTCAGAAAAGTGAGGGACTTGTCTTGTAGAAGTGGGACACAACTTAAGGAATTTAAGCAAGCCAAAAGAAACATTGCACCAAATCATCAGATCAAAAGGCTGTTAAACCCTTGTTCTTAACCGTGGGGCCACAAAAAAAAAGATTTTTAACTTGTCTCATGGGTCAAAAGTCCCATTTCATTAGGTTTGATTGCTGATATCCATTGAATGTATACATATCAAAAAAATTCCCAAAAGAATATGCTAAACTGAAATCATACAGGGTTCAGTGGCAATGCCTGTATGCTTTCAGTTTAAAGTATTCTTTCAGGAATCTTTATACTATCTATATCGGGAACCTCATTGAGGAGATTTCCAGCCCCCAAAATGCATTGAGTATCATTGGTTGTAAACTAGGGTCAAGAAAAAAGATTTTATTGTCTTTTGAACTGCTAATTTTGTTTTCTTTTTTTGTTCTGTTCGTGTTAACCCTAGACATAGGCATACATAGAAATCTCCAAGGGTTTTGATGTGTATTTAGAGCCCAAGATTAGTCTAAAATGGCTGGGTATAGGGAGGACCACAGCTATAGTAAAGAACAGTAAGATCCCAGTGAGATATACTGGCAGAACATGCATGTTCCCTCTGAAACTGTTCTAATCTCTCTTTTTTAAACTGAGGATTTGTCCTCCCTGCTTACGTCTCAATTCACAATAGAGGTGAAAATAAATCTAGCTCCAACATTGTCTGGCAAATCTAAGAATGTCAGGAATAGCAAACAAATATTAAATAAAATGATACTCCTGTGCTGTCACAAATTAAAGAAAAAGGTGAGCATGACTGCCTTAAACACCGAAAAGAAAATCCATGGCTCTAAAGTGTATGATTAATGATGATATTGCGCTGTCAACAATACCATGTGATACTATACAATATATAACATGATCTGCATAAATAAATACATAAGTAGATACATGAACAAAAAATATATAAAATTGATAAACTGCTAAATGTTCATAAGTCACAAATGCCAATAAAGTGACTGATAAGGTAAATACAAATGTGTAAAAAAGTCCCAGTGGCAACAATGTAAATCCACAGGTGCAACTAAACTAAGAGTGCTTTACTTCTTGCACATTACAAATAGTGAATAACAGTGGATGGTGGCACTTCTGATGGTCTGTTTGACACCTCAGTGCTCACAAGCCTCTCACCTTACTGCTGGAAGGAAACAGCATTAGGTATAGATATCTCTCACAAGGGATCCTTGTGCCTTCTCTTATCTTTGGGGATTTCTCTGTGATGAATGCTGCCATAGAAACTGGATACACAGCTATAACTCCTTGGATGTAATTCTGGGGTTTCCACCTATTCTCCTCTGTGGTGGTGGATATAAACAAAGGGGCTCCAATCAGGGCTCGATTCCTGCGGGAACACGTGGAAATGGCGCCCCTGCACTTTTTTTTTACAGCAGGAACGCCGTTCCCTTTGCAGGACGAGGGCAGAGAATAGGAGGGAATGTCCCCAGTCTGTGTCCCCAAGTGGCCAGACTGGTAAAGGATAGCCGTCTTTACACTCAGCGCTGCCTGCTACTGCAGACGAATTGTAGAGGGGGTGGAGGCGGAGCTGGCGACCACTGCTGAACCAGGCGGGGGGGCAGGGAGTTCTCTGATACTGTCACGTACCTGATGGTGGTGAGCCCGATATAGCAGAGGAAGGCCTCCCTTACGGTTCCTACTCTCGGCCCTTGGTATAGTAACAGAATGCGCAGGAGTGAGGAGTGGTACGAGTGCCTGGCAGGATCAACAGAGGTAAGGGAAATCTGGACGTTCTGGAACTCCTCAGGAACTGGGAAACAGGAGTTGAAGCAGCTGACAGGTTAGGCAGACTGGAACTGGATCACTGGACCGGAACCAGGAACAAACAGGCTCAGTTCAGCAGACTGGACTGGAACTAGGAACATACAGGAACCGTTCAGCAGACTGTACTGGAACCAGGAACAGACAGGAATCGTTCAGCAGACTGGAGCAGACTGGACTGGAACCAGGAACAGACAGGAACTGATCAGCAGACTGGACTGGAACTAGGAACAGACAGGAACCGTTCAGCAGACTGTACTGGAACCAGGAACAGACAGGAATCATTCAGCAGACTGGAGCAGACTGGATTGGAACCAGGAACAGACAGGAACTGACCAGCCGACTGGACTGGAACTAGGAACAGACAGGAATTGTTCAGCAGACTGTACTGAAACCAGGAACAGACAGGAATTGTTCAGCAGACTGGACTGGAACTAGGAACAGACAGGAACCATTCAGCAGACTGGACTGGAACTAGGAACAGACAGGAACCGTTCAGCAGACTGGACTGGAACTAGGAACAGACAGGAACTGTTCAGCAGACTGGAGCAGACTGGATGGTCAGACAGGCGGGGTCGGTTATCAGGCGGTCGACGAAGTACAGACAGAAGAGTGGTCAGAACAGGCAAAGGATCAGGTGCAGGTGGATGGCTGGAATAGTCACAGGTAAGCCGGGTCTTTCATAGGTTAAGTCACAGATCGGGGTTTCAGGTGCACAAACGCTGTAGAGCAGACAGTGGGGAAGGTATGTGACAGGCCGGCTTAACCACTTCAGACCTGCGCTATAGCCGAATGATGGCTACAGCGTGGGTCTGAATATCCAAGCTGCTGTCTTTTGACGGCTGCCCCTTTGGGCGTTCCCTGCTCCATAGCACGCAGCGGGGAAGCTCTGTGTTGGCCGTGTCCCTTGGACATCGTTCAGCAGATTGGAGCAGACTGGACTGGAACTAGGAACAGACAGCAGACTGGACTGGAACTAGGAACAGACAGGAACCGTTCAGCAGACTGGACTGGAACTAGGAACAGACAGGAACTGTTCAGCAGACTGGACTGGAACTAGGAACAGACAGGAACCGTTTAGCAGACTGGACTGGAACTAGGAAAAGACAGGAACTGTTCAGCAGACTGGAGCAGACTGGATGGTCAGACAGACGGGGTTGATTATCAGGCGGTCGATGAGGTACAGACAGAAGAGTAGTCAGAACAGGCCAAAGATCAGGTGCAGGCGGATGGCTGGAATAGTCACAGGTAAGCCGGGGTCTTTCACAGGTTAAGTCACAGATCGGGTTTCAGGTGCATAAACGCTGTAGAGCAGACAGCGGGGTTAGTATGTGACAGGCCGGCTTAACCACTTCAGACCTTCGCTATAGCCGAATGATGGCTACAGCGTGGGTCTGAATATCCAAGCTGCTGTCTTTTGACGGCTGCCCCTTTGGGCGTTCCCTGCTCCAGAGCGCGCAGCGGGGAAGCTCTGTGTTGGCCGTGTCCCTTGGACACAGCCAATCACAGATCGCAGCGAACGGCCAATCAAAGTGGCCGTTTGCAATGCGATCTGTGCAGCGAATGAGAGATGATCTCATATGTAAACATATGAGATCATCTCTCATTGCCGTTTTACACAGAGACAGCATCCTGTCTCTGGAGAGGAGACTGATCTGTGTCCCTTGTACATAGGGACACATATCGGTCACCTGCCCAAGTCACCCCCCCTCCCCCCACAGTTACTATGTAGGGAATACATTTACCCCTTCCTCACCCCCTAGTGTCAAAAGTGTCCGATGTGTCCGCCATAACGTCACAGTCCCAATAAAAATCACAGATCGCCGCCATTTCTAGTAAAAAAATAATAATAAAAAATAATAATTGTGTCCCCTATTTTGTAAGCGCTATAACTTTTGCGCAAACCAGTCGCTTATTGCAATTTTTTTTTTACCCAAAATATGTAGAAGAATACGTATCGCCCTAAACTGAGAAAAAAAAATGTGTTTTTTTTTTTTTTAAATTGGGATATTTATTATAGCAACAAGTACATTTTTTTTGAAAATTGTCGCTCTTTTTTGTTTATAGCGCAAAAAATAAAAACCGCACAGGCAATCAAATACCACCAAAAGAAAGCTCTACTTGTGGGGAAAAAAGGACGTCAATTTTGTTTGGGAGCCACGTCGCACGACCGCGCAATTGTCAGTTAAAGCGACGCAGTGCCGGAAGCTGAGATTTCACCTGGGCAGGAGGGGGGTATATGTGCCCAGTAAGCAAGTGATTAAATAACCCATCTGGCACCAACAGGGGTGTGCACACACGCATGCATGCACAGTTGCAGCCGTGATCGGGAACCGCAGAGTCTGAGGTGCCTGTTTCTGGCAGGATCTTAATGACAGATACCTCGTAAAGATGCCACTTGCTCTGCTGCGGACAGGCGTGACTGACACCTGCTGGCCGCCGCTACAATCTTATATCTGCAGCAGAGGCAGAGTGGTGCGGGTATGCAGTCACTTCCCTCTATGTCGGATCGAGTTTCCTCCTCCTAGTCCCGCCCGCCTGGCGTGATGTCATTCACAAGCCGGGAGGCGGGATAAAAGAGCAGAGGAGATTGCTGCTGCTGCTGCCACCAAGACCTGTGAGGAGCCTGTGCAACAAGTATGTATGCAGAGGCTAAAAACCTAACTTACCTAAGGCAGTGTTGTATCACAGTGGCTTAGCTGTGTTAACTGTCTGATGCTTTTACTTCTTGGGGGGTGGGGGGGTTAATTTACAATGGTATTCAGCAATGAGGGGGTTAATGTACTTCCACTGATTGGTATTGGCATTGGTGACCAGTGGCAGTTTATTAACCCCTTTTGTGCTGCATTAGTGATACCAGTGTCAGTGTTTATTACCCCTATTTGGTGCAGCATGAAAGGGTTCATAAACACTGACACTGGTCTCACTAATGCAGCACAAAGGGGTTAATTACCTGCCACTGGTCACTAATGCATCAGTGGCCAGTGGTGTATTTGATACTACCCACCCCATACACTCCCCCCCTCTTATCTACATACCACTCACCCCTCTCATCTACATACCATCCACCCCCGTCATTTTTTTTTTTTTGGTGGGGGAGTGGATCTTGGGTGGGAGTTCCCACACTTTTTTCCCCAGGACTTGACCCCTGACTCCAATAGTGTGATACAGTTTCTTAAATGGTGTTTTATTGAAAAAGCGTAACTTTACTCACATTTAAAAACAGTTAAGCAAGGCATATAATTCACAAGCAGCGAGCATGTACTCCTATGTCACTTCCGGTCTATCTGTCCCCCAATCCCTTGGCAAATTGTATATACCATGTTGATCACACTTGGCAAATAGCTGAACCTGTTGTTAAACAACTTCATAACAAAACCCAACACTAGAGACTGGAGAAAACTTTAGGTCAGATTCAAGGTAAATTCTTACATTAATCTCATAGAAACAGTGTCCTACAGATGTAAACAATGTTCTGGAAATAAAGAGGGGGAGCTGAAGTAATGGGACTTTAAATGAGACAGTTGACAGGTAGAGGTTGAGTTAAAAGAACAGGTCAGTTTATTACATGTATAAATACTGAAGCCTCAGCAAGGTGAGTGGTAGCATGCGCGTGTGTGCATGTCATACCTACATAATAAATGTACATTACAGTGAACATGATAAACATAACAGAAGGTGGAAATACCAAATAACATTGTGTGGACTAGACAATACGTAGCAACAAGGTATAAAAAAGATATATAAAATATGATATGCTTCATAGATTTGGATAGAGTAAAGTCCTATTAGCAAATAGCTACATCCTTGGTGCCCGACGCGTTTCTGTGAATACCACTTCATCAGGGGCGGATGTTAAAGGACATCTGAAATAACAAAGTAAGGTAACATAAGAATTTGGTAATGCAGCCAGCAGACACACTGTGTCTGTTCTGGGTACTTACAATATATCAGGTATCGGAGTGAGTGGGGGGTTGGTCCTAGAGATTTGTCTCTCCCGGGAGCTGAGGCAGCGAGGGTTCTGACACAAACACGGGCGCACCGGCATCCCTCCCATGGAGCAGGGGGCCACAGTTCATAGGGTCCACTATGTGGGTTAATGGTGGATCAGGGTGATCAGTAAGTATCTAAAATGGATTAATAGGTCCATTAGCCAGAAGCATCCAAATGGTAGGTACGGGGATACTGCGGCTTGTGAATATAGATGGAGATTATTACCTGGTTACACCATAGGCGGGAGTCTCTCAGTGAGAGCTGTGGCGTCTACACGAGTGTGGAGATGAGAGCCTGCTTATTAGGAGGACGCCTTGTATGTGTTCCGTGCGTGCCGACGATCGCCACCAGCGTCATGCTAGCCAAACCCTGAATGGGGCGGGGACACGGCTGGGCGGTATGTACACCCGCCCATAGCCCGTGTCACCGCTTTCGGCAGGGTCGGCTGTGATGTAAAAGCCGCAAACATCCTTCGGCGCCTTGGAGTGACGCCAGAAGGAGAGGCGGTGCATGGCGCCGATGCATTGTGGGCACCCGCCCAGACCCCCAATGCCTCCACCTCTAAAGGGCGGAAACAGGGGAGATAGGGAGGACACACAGGGTGCATCGCAGCTCCCGGGTTGGAGGCAAAGCAAAACCTAACCACTGCTCACTAATTGCTAAAATATGTATATGGCCAACAATGAATCCACGGTCTGATATTACATATATATGATATAAATAAAACACTTGGGGATAGTGCTTCCATCCCTGGTATATGGAAATAAAGAGGGGGAGCTGAAGTAATGGGACTTGTAAACAATGTTCTCTCTGTAACACCAATAAAGGTGCAGAATTAGAACCATTGTACTGAGCTGGAAGCCAACATCTCACTTGCAACTTTTAGCAGTAGATGTTATTTCATTAGATTTCACTGATGATGGCTAAAAATGATGCCCTAGTGAAGGTAGATCATTTTACTAGGTATGCTATATTAAATTCCCACAAAGGATCACACTGCAGAAACAGCAGCACAAGGAACATGAGAGACTTTTTTCCAAATCTATTGATGCCCTCAACTTTTACACTCAGACTCGGGACCCTGTTTTGAAGGAAAAGTTACACAGGAACTATACAAAGCATATGGAATCAAAAAATCTTGTACAACTTTGTGTCATCCTCAGGATAATGGGACCTGCAAATGGTTCAACTAAACTGTTATCCAACAAGTGGTCACTTTATGTACAATAGCTTGTATGTCTTTATTACCCACATATGGGTATTGACCATATTTATTTCACCACTGGGTATTGACCTTCTTAGATTTTGTTTAGAGAATAAGAAGGAAACCATTTAGACTTTGGTATTCTGTATTGCGAACAGAAAACAACAGGGCACCTGGATCCAAGAACATAGAGATGACTGCAGGAAATGCATTATCTAATTCAACAAAATAGGAGGAAAATATTGAACAAGTGAACAGTGGAAACACAGAATTGCCTATTAACATTTGCAAAAATTCAAAAACAGCTCTGGCAGGGTTAAGTAAATAAACTGCTTTGATATGCAGAATGAGACTTCCTTTTGGAGGGATAGCTGAAATCTCGGTATATTTTGATATTGTTGATACATTATTAAGTATTAATACTCTTTCTCAGAACAAGTGTCTAACCTAATTATAAGGTTACTACTGAGATTGCTCTTTGAATGTTTCTGTTAAGGTAAAAAGAAAGTTGCAACCCGCAATATTTTTCTGTGTAAAATGAAATTTTTGTATCTGTACCTGTAAAGAAAACAGCAGATACAATATTAAAGCCAGTGGGGATATCTGAATGATGCCTGCAGCTACAGACATCGTTCAGATATCACCGGCGATCATAACAATCATAGCAGCTGTTCAGCCACTTGATTGTTTTTCCAGGCGGGAGGGGGGAGCCGGAGAAGGAATCTGCCAGCGGCAGAAGTTCACCATAGCGAATTTTGCATAGATGGTCCCCGGCAGTCTCTATGACCTTCGGAGGGCGGGCGCGACCTTATGATGTCACGTCTGGCCTTAGCAGTTGTAAATACTGCTGTGTATTCGGCTTGAAAGGCTGGGATCGTTTTTTGGTTTTATCTCAGTCTTTCCAGGCTAGAGGAGAGATGAGGGGTCTTTTAGACCCCACATCTCTATATAAACATGTTTAAATTCCTTGTAATAAGATTAAAAGTGATAAGAACAAATTAAAGGGAAGGTGTAAAAAAAAAAAAATAAACAATAAAAAAAAAAATTAAAGTGCCCCATCCCCATGCAGAAGGGAACGCATACATACATCACGCCCACATATGTAAACAGCGCTCAAACCACACATGTGAGGTATCACTGTGAACGTTATAGCGAGCGCAACAATTCTATCCCAAGACCTCATCTGTAACTCTAAATAGGTAACCTGTAAAAAAAAATTAAGCGTTGCCTATGGAAATGTTTAAGTACTGAATTCATTTCACCAGTGTGCACAATTTTAAAGCATGACATGTTAGGTATCTATTAAGGATGAGCCGAACACCCCTCCGTTTAGTTCGCACCAGAAATTGCTACATAGGTTTTACTTGCTTTTCTTCAGTCTTCCCCTCTTTACACCACTACAAATGTGCAGATCAAGTTAAAAATCTTTCTTCATCTGTCAGCAGCAGACACAAGAGGGTGGAGAGACTGCAGTTACACTGTCTGAGGTAATTGGAGGAAAGGCACACCCCACACACACAGCAGCAGAAGAACTGTGTTATGCATAGACCAGTTCCGTTCTGACCTCACGACACAATTTTGTCTCATGTGTCGGGAAAACTTCTCAGAAGTGACTCTTGCTGATTACAGAGGAATGAAGCACCAGAAAGAAATGACACTTAGAGCTTTGGAGAAATAGTAAACACTACTGATATATGTGCTTTGCTCATATTCCACACCATTTAGTGCCCTTATCGTGGACCCCTGCTTGCAGCTGATCCATGGAGCCGTGATCCGCCACCATTTTGAGGCCTGTGAGGCCTCCTGCGTCCTCCACACTTGGATGCGGTGCTCCGTTTGGGCCCTCATCCCCTGAGTGGATACCCACCTACACGACAGGCTGTGCTGTCCGTCACCCGCGGGAGGCCGTGGAAGATCCACGTCACCCAGCTCCGTGGCTCCGGGGCCTGCCGATGTCTCGAGGCCTGGGAGGCTCCCATTAAGGTACTGTGCCATCCCCCCACTGCTTCCCCCTGTATGACTGTGCTGTCTCTCCTAGGGATATAAAACAAAAAACCGCGCTAGGAAACCCCCTCCCCCCAAAAGGACTACAGGCTGCAGCAAGCGTGTGATAAACAGGAAACAATGGGATATAAAAAGCCGCGCCACTCTCCTAGGGACTACCGAGGCCTATTCCTGGGCCAGGAGGGGGGGGGGGCGGGCGGCCTAGACGGAGCGGTGCTCTCCCGGACGGCAGCCAGAACTAGGCAACATCGCAGCTCCGGCCTAGTCCCGAAAGACAGTCAGCCATCTTGCTACACCAGGCCACGAGACTACACCCTTTCTTGTCTCCCTGACGCCTGAACCTCTCTCCATCCACCCGTGTTAACATCATCAGAGCGGGCAGAAGTCCTGGGCACCCCTGGTGCTCCACTCGTGGGCCCCCTCAGCCCAGCTCCTCATACCACCGACTCTTGTACTCCTCCAGGTGTACCCTCCACAACATCCTTCCACATAGCCTGGGTATAATACCTAAATCTAGGGAAGA
The DNA here is from genome assembly GCA_029574335.1 of Rana kukunoris. Lineage (NCBI taxonomy): Eukaryota > Metazoa > Chordata > Amphibia > Anura > Ranidae > Rana > Rana kukunoris. Next base: position 517,638,543 of record CM056049.1, read on the forward strand.
AACCCTCCATAACTATCATCCCCAGCTGCCTCTTTTTTTTTGTCTACCCTGCAGCTCCCCCCTGCTCTTCTCTTTGCAGGGTCTTAAAGGGCCATACACCCGCCAAGTCTTTAGATAACCAGATGTGCCCCTACCACACAAAATAGGGGGTCACATGCTCGGCCAGCAACAATGATGGACATGTCTTCAATTTACATAGATTCCGGCTCCTTCCCTAAGAGATCCTGCCTCGCTTTGAAAGCTTTCATAGTCACAGGATCAATACTAGCTGCCTTTGGACACCTCTGCACACTACATGGGCAAAGTAGGTTTTCAGAAGAACATCTATCAAGGTTTTATCCCGCCAATCCGTCGAGACCTGCACAAACCATGGAGCGATTCCTACATAGGTTGCAATCCCCAGCCCCAAATATGCCCACAGAACCGATGGTTGCCGCAGACCCCCTTGCCTCTGCACCAGGCATTTTTCACACAAGTAATACATCCCAACTGACAAGCCCTGCTGAGGTCGTCTCGGTATCAGTCCTAGACCTGAAATTGCAGACACTTCTACAGGATTTGACATGCAACATTACCAAAGAAGTTGGGAAACTCACTCAGGAGCTCAGGGGGGAGATTGACCAACTTGGAGAGCGCACGGCTACTTTGGAGACTAAATTTGATGAGACTGTAGAATATAGACATTCCCTGGAGGAGGAAAATGCCTATCTAAACAAACAGTTTCCCAAATACAGCTCCAGCAAGAAGATTTGGAGAATAGAGAACGTAGCTCAAACGTGAGGATCAGTGGAGTCCCTGAAGCTGTTAATGACAAAGAGATACAGGCCTATCTACTTGACCTCTTCGTCACGCTAGCTCCTCACATACCCGATATAGATTGGTGCCTGGATAGGGCCCATAGATCCCTGGCTCCCAAACCCCCCCCTGGATCCAACCCGAGGGACATTGTAGTCCGTTTACACTATTATGAAAGTAAGAAGGCCCTAACTACAGCGACACGCAACAAAAATTGTATTGATTTCAAAGGCTCCAAAATCCAGATCTTCAGTGATCTCTCCCCCATTACCCTGGCCAAAAGGCGCAACCTACGTCCAATTACAGTGCACCTCCAGCATCATCAAATTCTCTACAGATGGGGCTTTCCGTTTCGCCTCTCAGCCTCCAAATATGGCACACAATACTCCATCAGAAAATAGTGCTGTGTATCAAAAACAGCTAATCGAAGCCACAATATTAGATTAAAGTGATTAAAGGTGAAATGTATTAATTCGATGAAGGACATCGGATTTATACATTTCACCTTTAATCACTTTAATCTAATCTTGTGGTTTCCATTAGCTGTTTTTGATACACAGCACTATTTTCATATATATTAGCGCAACCTTTTTCCATTTGCATATTGTTGTGGTGTTGTATAACACTTTTTTGATCATTCAATTCAAATGAACGCAATATATTTTTCTCAATACTCCATCAGAGACCTTCATGAATGTGAGGCCTTCACTCGCAACTTGGGCTTACCACCTGTCCCAGAAGAAGACCTCCAGCTTCCTCCGCCTGCCCTGGCTACTAAGCCTCTTCAGGCCCCCGCGGCAATTTGGACCCCAGTGCGTCGAAGACAACAAAAGGCTTTCTCCACACCGCAATGCTCCAATTTGCCTAGACCCCCCACCTGAAGCCCTGAGGCATCCCTGATTTATATCTCCTGGTTTTATTTTTGATTCCCTAATACCTGGCAAACCGACTATTTTTCTTCGTGTTTCTGCGGGAAGTGCGTTCCCCTGTTGCCCATCCTGAGTGTTACTTTTATCTATTTTTTCCTGATGACCTCGTTGAATTTTTTTGAATTGTGTTACTATTTTTTTGTCAATCTTTGCACACATAATGAAGACTGCTGGTCCCCCAGTTTGAGATGTTAAAGGGGTAGTTCCCCCAAAAACCTTTTTTTTAACATTTATTCAGGCTCGTTATGTCAAGGGGAATCAGGTTTTTTTTTTTTAGAAATGAAGCCGTACTTACCGTTTTACAGATGCATCGTCTCCGACGCTTCCGGGTATGGGCTCCGACTATAGGCGTGCCTATTTGATTGACAGGCTTCCGACGGTCGCATACATCGCGTCACGATTTTCCGAAAGTAGCCGAACGACGGTGTGCAGGCGCAGTATAGAGCCGCACCGTCGCTCGGCTTCTTTCGGCTACTCGTGACGCAATGTATGCGACCGTCGGAAGCCTGTCAATCAAATAGGCACGCCCAGACCAGACGATCATACCCGGAAGCGACGGAGACGATGCATCTGTAAAACGGTAAGTACGGCTTCATTTCTAAAAAAAAAAAACCTGATTCCCCTTGACATAACGAGCCTGAATAAATGTTAAAAAAAGGTTTTTGGGGGAATTACCCCTTTAACTGTTATCTGTGCAACAATAACCACTTCCTACAGGAGCGGGTCATAATCCGCCGTTCTTGCTGTCTGTCATGTTCCTCTACATTTCCAGGGCGTGTCGCCTTGGTCCCCTGAAGGTCATTTTCCCTTCAGGCTTTCAAAACATGTTTTAATTTTTTTTTTTTTATGTTTGTTTCTTATTATCTTTGAATTTTTATTTTCTCCGAATGTTTCAAATTTTTATCAGGTTCTTTTTTGACCTGTTGTTCTTATATATTGCTGCAGCTAGTGAACTCATCACACATTGTCTCATTGCTCAGAATTGCTCATGTGTACATGTCTATTCCAGATTCCCTTGGGTTGGTTTATCTCCTACCCATGAGTTATGTTAAATTGTTGTTTGCCTATCTCTCAAAGGTTATAGCATGGCTTTAAAGATATTTTCTTGCAATGTTAAGGGCTTGAATTCCTTACATAAACGCTGGCTAGCCTTGAAGGAATTCAAATCCTCTGGAGCTGATGTGGTGATGGTTCAGGAGACACATTTCCGTCCAGGGGGTTCTTTTAAATTTGCATCTAGAATGTTTCCCATAGTTTACATGGCCCCAGATCCGTCTGGGAAGTCTGGAGTGGCTATACTAATTAAACATTTGTGTCCCATTCAGATTCTGGCCTCAACTCTGGACCCCCGGGGTCGGTATGTCCTCCTAAACTGTATCCACCTGAATACCTCCTTCACCTTAGCTAATATCTATGCACCCAACACGGGACAGATTGGTTTTCTCACTGGGGTTCTTGATCGGCTGAGGTCTTTCTCTCAGCCTTTCACGATCGTAGGTGGGGACTTCATTATGTGCATGTCTCCTAGTAGAGACAAACTCTCTTTAAGTTCTTAATATGTCCTCCTCCTTCCGCAAACGAATACGCTCCCACAATTTTTTTGATGCGTGGAGAGTGAAGCACCCCACTCATACTTTTTTCTCCCCTCTCACCCAGACCACTTTCTGGTATCCGCTCCTTTACTACCTAATAGACATGTGCACAGAAATCTTTTTAGTTTTTTTTGTTCCGTTTCGTATGGTCCCGTCTGTTCGTTTCCGTTCGTTTTTCGTAAGACGCCCGTTTTCCCGTTCGTTCCCGTTCGTTTGTCGTACGACGCGATTTTTTCGTATTCTGATCGTTTCGTATTTCCGTTACCGTTATATTTTCGTACATGCGGGATGGTTCGTTATTCTGTTTAATTCATGTTCGTTTCTTGTAAGACAATAATTATCGTGAATTTTTGTCAATTTGCATTCTGTGTATCTTGAATGCTTTTCTTTTGTTAGTGTCAGTTGTATGTTCATTGTTCAATGACATCTATAACAAAAGAATTTCATTATGTATATTGAATGAATTCCTTTTTCTGTTTGATTTGTGTATTCAAAATACTGAAGGCAAATCTTTTGTTATAGGTGTCATATCAACATACAAAAATAACAAAAGAAACGGGTTCAAGTGCAAATCTTTTGTTTATTGTTTTTTTGAATGGCCAGAGAGTTAGGCTGGCCATACATGATACCATTTTCTGTGCAATTTTCTGTACAATTTTCTTTAGATTTAGTGAAATTCTTTTGTTATAGATGTCATTGAACAATGAACATACAACTGAAAACGAACACAAAACGGATTCAAACAAAATACACAATGCAAATATTTTGATACAGATTTTATTTTCGTTATTTTGCCGTTTTTGTTTTGTCGTTTTTTCCCGTCGGATCGTTCGTTCGTATTTGCGGTCGTTCGTTATGTGGCTCATCCGTTATCCCGTCGTTTTCGTATATTGGTGCTTTACCGTTTTCGTATGTACACATTATCCTGCGGGTACGAAAATGAACATTTTCGTACGAAAATAACATTCGTACGAACGGGAATGCACATATCTACTACCTAACATAGTGTCCTCAGAAATAGATCCTATAACATGGTCTGATCATGCCCCCATTACCCTGTGTTTGGAGATCCAAACTACATCACCTAAGACTGGTCATTGGAGACTTAATGAGTCCCTACTACGACATGCCAAAACCAAGGATAGACTTCTCAAGAATTTGGAGGAGTTTTTCCATTTAAATGAAGTTTCGGTCCCCGATAGATCCACTATATGGGAAGCCCACAAGGCCTTTTTTAGAGGCGAGTGCATCTCAGCCAGCTCTCGCTTGAAACCCGACTCTGTTAGGTTGAGGTTGGAGCTTGTGGCCCAGCTGCGGATGGCGAAGGCGCAGTTACTCCTCTCTCCTACGGTGGGTCGCTTGCGAACAGTGATTGCTATTCGTAATCGCATTAAGTCTGTAGATACAAACAACATTTCAAAGTCAATGCTATGGTCTAGGTAAAAGTTTTATGAGTATGCAGACAAGCCTCATAGGATGCCTGTCAACAGGCTCAAGCCTCGCCCTTTTCTAAACATCCCTGATCATATAGTCCAATTAGATGGTTCACCTATGCATTGTCCTCAGACCATATCCAGAGTTTTCGGAGAGTATTATAGTAAACTTTATAACTGCTGGAGCACGGACCCACAGGCACAATTCTCACAAGACGGACTAGATGCTTTCTTGTCATCTGTACACCTTCCCAGACTGTCACTAGACCAACGTTCCTCATTAAATCAACCTATTTCCATTGAAGAACTAACAGAAGTAATTAAGCACCTCCCCTCACATAAAGCCCCAGGTCCAGACGGTCTTTCCTACTCTTACTACAAGACATTTATGCCGACCCTAACTCCACACTTGTTAGCTCTGTTCGCCTCCCTACTCCAGGGAAAACTACCGCATTCTTCGTTTTTGCCTGCTTTTGTAACCGTTATCCCTAAACCGGGTAAAGATTCATCCCTTCCCCATAACTACCGTCCCATCGCCCTATTAAATTCGGACTACAACATTTTTACCAAGATTTTAGCAAATAGACTATCCTTACTGCTGCCAGCTCTAATTCATAGAGATCAGGTGGGATTCGTCCCCATGAGACATGCAGGAGACAACACGCGCCGCACTATTGACCTTATAGACCTGCTTACTAAAACCAAAAATACCGCTTTAAACCTTAGTTTAGACGCCCAAAAAGCATTCAATCTACTTAGTTGGTCGTATATGTTCGCAATACTAACACGTTATGGATTCTCAGGCACCTTTGTCCAAGCTATTCGAGCCTTGTACTCGAAGCCCACATCGCAAGTGCAACTTTTAGATAGTTAAATATACACCATGTAACCATACACGAGTGTATAGTGGAAGACGGACTTTATAGGCGTAGTACAGTTAAAAATAGATTATTTATTACATACAAAAAGATACATAGTAGGTGAGACAAACAAAATATATATTAAAACATAAACTGTCACAAAAAGTGGCAGTTGATTAACACATATCAAAGTGAGACAGACCACTAGAATATATTTGTACACATATATACAAGGTAACCAAAACTTAGATATTTCACATCTACTAAGATTATGTAGAATTTTGTAAACCGCTACAATATCTATAGGTGGAGTGTCGCACGGTGGTTAGCCCAACAATGTATCGCGTTTTTGACGCTTCTTCTGGAGCTTTTTAACACAGATATTGGGTGAATAGTAAAATGTATATATAGGATATAACAAAGATGATTTTTCATGGGCAGAGGTCGAGAAAAGATGTAAGTACTTTTTCACAGCGGTTTCAGGGCAGGGTGGTTATAGTAGACTCCTTAGTCCATACTGCGCTGTCGCATTGGCGGTCCAAGATGGCTATTAAAGGCGGCCTAGCGTCTGCTTTGCAGGGTAAATCCACCCAAACGGATCACACATAAACAGGGATCAACCAAATCTCCCAAGGGGAATTCACCACTATAGGAAGATAATCTTGCTGGTACAATAAACTGGACCTCTGCCCGTGGTGACATGAAAAATAAATAAACAACTTTCCTCACATTTATTTAGTCCTTGCTCCCTTAGCAATGGTACAAGACAGGGCTGTCCTTTATCGCTGCTGCTCTTTATTCTGAGTCTGGAACCCTGGCTGCGGTTATATGGGAATGTCCGGATATTAGAGGTGTACATGTCCGACACATGGAATACAAATTATCCTTGTTCGCAGATGACATTCTCCTCACTCTCACTCACCCCCACTCCTCCTTGCCACATCTGCATAACGTGCTATCAGCCTTTAGTTGACTCTCAGGTTTTAAAATGAATGCTGCTAAAACGGAAGCATTACCTGTAAACGTTCCTCCTTCTCTCTGTCTTCCCTCCAAAGCAAATATAATTATCATTGGTGATCTCAGTCACTTAAATATTTAGGGGTTCAGTTTACTGCCTCTTATGACACGCTATATCGGGCAAACTTTCCTCCCCTGTTTGCGGAAATCAATCATTTGCTGACTCATTGGACCACTCTTCCCCTATCCCTGTTGGGGAGAATTAATGTTCTTAAAATGTCCATCCTTCCTAAATTACTATACCTGTTTGAAACACTGCCAGTAGTGGTCCCATTGACGCAGCTGAAATCCCTTCAAAGGAGGAGGCTCCGCTTTGTCTGGAACAACACCTCTCACAGGCTGGCAGGGACAGTGGTCCTGGCCCAAAAAAATAGGGGTTTAGGAGGCCCAGATTTCATCAAATATTATTATGCCTCATATCTGAGAGCTCTTGCCTCATGGACCTCCCAAAAAACCCTGAATAGGTGGGCGGAAATAGAAATAAATGTCACGGCCCCAGTCCACCCTTGCTATATGCTCTGGCCCTCTACTGCCTTTCATATGCCCCAACTGCGGAAAAAATGCTTAGCTCCCATGCTGTTCACGTTGTCTATTTGGTAATGTAACAGAACTATGTATTTTGCCTGTACATCTATAATAAATCATGCAGTGGGACATACAAAGAACTGAAGGACGTGTTACAATAGGATGAATGATATCTGGGACTACCTGAGATATGGATTATCCACATTTATATCCTGAGATATCTGAAGGGCTGTTTTGGGTTTGTTAGTTCTGAGTTTAGAAGGTTAATTGTAGAGTAAATCTTTCACTGCTGAATTCTAAATGTCTCTTCTCTCTTTTGTGTATTGTATTACCAATTAACAGTCTCCTGTCCGTGTATTGAATTAGCATGTCATTTGTGTTCAGAATAACTTGTCAGGCTTTGCGGTGCCGAAATGCTTATCTACTGGTGGGATTATCTGTGATTGAAGTCTATTGAGAAAGAAATGTGGTTTCTTTTGGCCTGGTGCCAGTGTGTCTAACTTGGGGCCCCCCTGTGGAGGGAGGGGGCGGAGACTTTCATTGTTCCTTGAGTACTCACCAGTTTGTAACTAAGATATAAACCAAGAAATGTACCATTAAAGCTGATATACTTGACCCTTCCAAACGTAGCACCGTCTCGTTCTTTGGAGGGCTTAGGAGGGCATGGAGGGCAGGAGGGCATGCAATGGGATATTTCTTCTGTTTCTTACAACTGGACCTGACTCTCCCTTTGGCTCTCATGGATGAGCTTATACCAGACTTACTTGCATAGCAACTTGCCAGGGAAAAGGACGTCTCCAACGACTGATACCCTCTCCCTACTTGGGTAGCTGTTACAGGAAACATTGCTCTGAGCGCTATTCCATGTCCTCCCCGTGCCCACCACTCTTTAATATCCTATTCATCCCAGATAGCCTCTCCTATGATCGTATGTTGCCATGGACCCAGGCTGGACTCTTCCAACTACGGCATTTTGTTAATCCTGTGACACAACGTTTACTGACTTTTCCTGAGTTGCAAACACAGCATCAAATTCCCCAAAAGCTCCTACACTCATACCTACAGATTAGGCATTTTTTCTCCTCCAGATCCCCTTCTTTGACTTTGGAGAAGCCAACAGACTTTGAAGCCCTGTGCGCTAGAGGTCCTCATGAGCCCCAAATGATCTCCACTATCTATATAATATTGCATGAGGCAGTTCCTATGATAGTGACTGCCCACCTCTACATGAGGAAATGGTCTCAGATCCTGCAGCATGACATCTCCTTGTTGGATTGGTAGAGCATCTGCAAGCACACTTCCAAGATATCTCGATGTGTGTCCCATAAGGAAACCGCATACATAGTCCTGATGCATTGGTATAGGACCCCAGATATTTTACATGCCCCCAACAGAACAATCTCAAAACAATGCTGGAGATGTAATGGTGCTGTGGGCACTCACTTCCACATTTTTTGGTAGTGTCCCCCTGTTAACCAATTTTGGCTTCAAACCCAGAAGCTGTTAGAAAATCTGATTGGTATTCCCATCTCTTTGAAGCCATACACTGTTCGTTAGGTCTCCCTTTTCCTGGTATTTCTAAGGCCCTGCGCCAACTGATGTCTTTCATTTTATTGGCTGCTAAAAGGGTCATTCCTAGATTGTGGTTGTCCACCTCACCCCCAACCATACCACAACTACTCACTACTGTAGCTGACATACGCAGAATGGAGCAACTGACGGCTACAGTGAAGGGTACAGAGCAGAAATTTTCTGAGACGTGGTCAGCGTGGGTTGAATCAGAGTATGGGTCTGTAGGTAATGAACTGAGTTAGATATCATCAAGTGCTTATGTATTCTTATGAACGTATACGCTATCCATATCTCTCTATGTGCAGTTTTTGCTTTTTTTTTTGGTGGGTTTTACAGTATGTTTACAGTATGTTTATGTTGCCTCTATGCCCCCTATGAGGCCAGGTCGGGTAATTTCAGTCTCTATTTTTTACTTGTATTACTTTGTGTTTATCTTTTCTACTTTTTTTTAACAGGATTGGTTTTCTATATCCCACTCAAGGTAACTGTTCATTCACATCGCCATTCATTTACTTGTACAAATTGTATGTGCTTGGTAGTTCGCTTAGACAATGTATACCTGCCATTCTTTCAAACTGTTAAAGTGGAGGTTCACCCTCCAAACAAATTTCAGGCATGCATTGGAGCCCACCCACCCGACCGGCAGTATGCCGGTGTTTTTTTTTCTTTTCTATACATACCTTTTTACAGGCTCTCGTCCCCTCCAGCGATCGCGCGTGACTGGGCATTTCCAATCACAGGCTGTGGTTAACGTCCTTCAGCCCGGCGCAGACAACGCATCACGAGATGCCCGAACATCTGTGCGGCCCTATACGGCGCCTGCGCACCGACGTTCGGGTTCCTTCGGCATCTCTTGACGCGCTGTCTGCGCCGGGCTGAGGGACGTCAATCACAGCCTGTGATTGGAAACGCCAAGTCCCGCGGGATCGCTGGAGGGGACAAGAGCCGGTAAAAAGGTATGTATAGAAAAAAAAACACCGGCATACTGCCGGTCGGGTGGGTGGGCTCCATGGCATGCCTGAAATTTGTTTAAAGGGTAAACCTCCCTTTTAATGATTCATGTGTATATTCTTTTGTATGACTTGAAAAACTTATAAATAAACAATAAAAAAAAAAAATGAATAGTGTTTTCTTTTTATTTTCAGTCTCATATTAGTGTCATTAGGAAACTATAAGTTTTCTGCACACTTCTCAGTGAAATCATGCATTTTCCTGCAATACTGTGGCTGCTATGACCTAAAAATATAACTAGCCTATGCAATAGTACTGCCTGCAATTTGATGCGAGAACCGTACCAGGAGTTACCACAATTAGCTGCCAGTAGGCAGCCACACTGAAAGCACTAGTAGGCCGCCAGCTATCACAGCTACTCACGTCCAGTCACATGTAATATTGCAAGCAGAGATTGCATCATGCAAGTGATTGGCTTTGGACATAGGCAGTGTGTGTCCAGGGCTGATCACTCATATGTGATCACTGCATGAATAATTACATCCAAGTGGGTGAGATTAGCTGTTAGATTCGACAGCCGTCATTTTACTGCGGCAGGTCGGCTCTCCTGGGCGAGACCCCGTAGCTCTACGTCGGCTCCTTAAAGGCTACTAGGGGGAGCGCACGCGCTGCCGGTGGCCCGAATCCCGCGCGCGTGCCCAGCGAGCACGCGCACCGCCGGGCACACGCGATTGCTCGGTACAGAGTGAGGACCGGGAGCTATGTGTGTAAACACACAGCTCCCGGACCTGTCAGCGGGGGAAATGCTGATCTTCTGTTCATACAATGTACAGTGATTTCCCCTAGTGAGTCCACCCCCCCATACAGTTAGAACACACCCAGGAACATACTTAACCCCTTCCCCGCCCCTAGTGTTAACCCCTTCACTGCCAATGGCATTTTTATAGTAATCCAATGCAGTTTTATAGCACTGATCGCTATAAAAATGCCAATGGTCCCAAAAATGTGTCAAAAGTGTCCGAAGTGTACGCCATAATGTCGCAGTACTGAAAAAAACGCTGATCGCTGCCACTACTAGTAAAAAAAAATTATTGATAAAAATGCCATAAAACTACCCCCTATTTTGTAAACGCTATAACTTTTGCGCAAACTAATCAATAAAAGCTAATTGCGATTTTTTTAATGAAGAATAGGTAGAAGAATACGTATCGGCCTAAACTAGGAAAAAAAATTTTTTTTATATATTTTTGGGGGATATTTTTGTTTATAGCGCAAAAAATAAAAACCGCAGAGATGATCAAATACCACCAAAAGAAAGCTCTATTTGTGGGAAAAAAAGACGCCAATTTTGTTTGGGAGCCACGTCGCACTACAGCGCAATTGTCAGTTAAAGCAACGCAGTGCCGAATCACAAAAAGTGCTCTGGTCCCGGGGTTAAGTGGTTAATGGGGCTGCCTACTCACAGCTAATTGTGGGAAACCTTGCTAGGGTTCATGCATCTAATTGGGACAGGGTGCATTTGCAGGTATCCAACTGAAGTTTCACACTGATCACTTCAAAATTGGAAAATTTGGAGCTCTTATATCAGTGTAATGATGTTGCAACAACAACAGTTTAACTCCCTGTATCCTGTCAGTAGTAGCCAAATAATTAAAAAAGATGTGATACTGTGCATCAAATCAGTATTTAGACATTTGTTTCTATTTTCTCTATATTTAAGCTCTGCAGAGCTCCCAAAATGTATTGGCTGTTGCAAATCAAAATTTAAAAAGACTAGACAAGCTGGTGTGGTACTCCCCTCCCTTTAAAAGTTTAATAAACTCCTCCCAGGGTGCAACTAGAACCCCAAGGTTGCTGGTGAGCAGCCTCTAGGATTGCAAACCACCCATTATGTTATAATGCATCTCCATAAGGTTCAGCGCTCCTACATGACAGATTTTTTATAAAGTGCCTTTGAAAACGATACAGTTTCAGTTAATTTTTTAGGCTGAAATATCCCTCCTCTCTGTCTTAATCACCTCCTATCATACCTATAAAAAATGTATATGCTGTCTTTAAAAATATACAGCTCCATATAACTTGTTAGGCTGAAATATGCTTCACATTAAAAAGGCAAGACCATGTTCAGCAAATCCATACAATTTTAATATAATGACTATGAAAAAATACAGTCTCCATAGGTGTGCGCACAGGGTGTGCCAGGTGTGCCCTGGCACACCCTAATCACCCTGAGCAGTACAGATTCCCCCTACTGCTCTGGCTCCCATCTTTCCCGCCGCAGTGCTGCCAGCTTCCCTTCTCTCCTATCGGCTGTTGCTACTGGGATGTTTTAGTAGTGGGGAAGGGGCCAGTAAATATGTAATTTACCGACCCCTTGCCTTTCTGAATGAACATCATGAGTGGTCGGTAGTGTGTGTTTGGGCTTTGGGGTGCACACCCTAATGCAGTAGGCTGCACACACCTATGACAGTCTCATTTAATTTTTCTGGCTTTCTACCTCCGCGTTTTTTCCAATAAAAATTATAGATCTGTTCCAATCTGTCTTAAAAATATAAATAATTTCATGTGATAGTTCTGTCTGAAATGGACCTACTTTCTGTCTACACATTTGCTATAAAATGGATGAGATTATGTTGAGTTTTTGTGTATAATTTGTGTCTGATAGGAATGAGCCGAACACCCCTGGGTTCGGTTCGCACCAGAACCTGCGAACAGACCAAAAGTTTGTGTGAACTTTAGAACCCTGTTAAAGTCTATGGGACTCGTTTGAAATCTAAAGTACTAATTTTAAAGGCTAATATGCAAGTTATTGTCCTAAAAAGTGTTTGGGGACCCGGGTCCTGCCCCAGGGGAGTGTTTGGGGACCTGGGTCCTGCCCCAGGGGACATGTATCAATGCAAAAAAAGTTTTAAAAAACAACCGTTTTTTCAGGAGCATTGATTTTAATAATGCTTAAAGTGAAACAATAAAATTGAAATATTTCCTTTAAATTTTTTTATGAATGACTTTTCTCTGTATTGCCGGTAGCCGACAATTCATTATAGCCGCGAGTGATTTTAAATTACTTTTTTTCCTTCAGAAATGACACTTTGTGCAGGGACAGTTCTAAGCATGGGAAACAAGTGCTACTTTACAGGCATACAATACACCCCCCCCCCCCCAACCAGGTATGAAATTTAAAGGAATATTTCACTTTTATTGTTTCACTTAAAGGAATTAATAAAAATCACTGCTGCCAAAAAAACTGCAATTTTTAAAACTTTTTTTGCACTGATACATGTCCCCTGGGGCAGGATCCAGGTCCCCAAACACTTTTTATTACAATAACTTGCAAATTAGCCTTTAAAACTAGCACTTTAGATTTCAAACGTTCGAGTCCCATAGACTTTAACAGGGTTCTAAAGTTCACACGAACTTGCTGCAAACACCCCAAATAGTTCGCTGTTCGGCGAACAGGCAATGTTCGAGTCGAACATGAGTTCTACTCGAACTCGAAGCTCATCCCTAGTGTCTGAAAATATTTATGTTTCATATAATATTTCAAGCTGAAGTAGACTTACTCTCTGCCTACAATTGCCGTCTATTAATAAAAATGTGATTCTCCAAAAATTGGAATAATTATTATATTCAGTCTCTATAAAAAATAGTCTAATTTCATATTGCAGGGAATGAAATTATGTAAAATGTATTTTTCTAAAATTGTAAATAATAAGAAAATGTCCATATGTAATCTGCCTGCTCAAACTATCAGAAATTGTGGATTATCCAAAAACGCATAAAACATGTGTTTGAAATTGCTAATACTTTTTCTGAATTCGATTTTTAATTATTTTTTTTATTATTAATTTCCAGATGCAATCTGCCTGCTATCTACCTCAAAACTATCAACCTGTTCAAAAGGTTATAAAAGCTGCAAATCTGTATATTTTTCTTTCTGTCTGTCTGACTAAAAAAATAACCAGGTTTCTCCTGTAAGATGCTATCCGCTTGCTCACTGGCTCACATAAATAATTCCATTTGGCTGGAAGTGGTGATTTTTTTTAAAAGCACTAACATTTATAAATGAAAAAAAAAATTTTATTACCAGAAAATTATATTTATCTTCTGGTGTAAAAAAAAAGGCACACAGACCCCTCCAAAGGTTCCCCAAGACATTTATAAAATGTTCAATATAATGTCATTTACAGACAATTTAAACTGTGCTTTTTTATTTTCCTTGTAAATGTCACTTAGCACATGTTTTTGAGTCTGGTACATAAAGTAGCCTGTCCAAACAAAAATGTGGTGCAAATTTGTTAAAATTTACTGTCCACATTGAGTCCAAGAAAAAAGATTTACAATTTTTTTTTCCAGATGCAATCTACCTGTTCTGTCTCTCAGAAGAAGTGACCTGTCTGAAAAAGATTAAAGCTGGTATAGCAAATTCATAAAATGTGTCCTTTTTTCTGTTTGTGAAAAAGCAACCTAATTGTTAATTGCAAGATGAAATCTGCTTACTTTCTGCCTCATAAATTGCAGCCTATCCAATCAAGGCATCAAATGTTTGGTGCAAATCTGTACAATGTTTATTTAACTAAAAACAAAATTACATTTGTTTTATATCTTGGGCATACAATTTGCCTGATCTACCATCAGTGGGCTTTTCAAAAATGCCTAGTAGTTGTGGTGCAAATCTGTTAATATTCTCTACCTTCAGTCTCAAAATCCAAGTCACTAAATTTTTATTTCCATAGTTACTTTTCAATCCCTCAAAAATTGTGGTCACTTCTTGGGCCGCGTACACACGATCAAACATATCTGCTGAAACTGGTCCGCAGACCAGTTTCAGAGGACATATCCGATCGTGTGTACGGGCTAGCAGATGGGTTTCCAGCAGACAAAAGTTTTAAAGCATGCTTTAAAACTTGTCTGCTGAAAAGCTGTCTGTCGGATATGTCCGCTGGTTAGTACGCCTAACCAGCGGACCGAAATCTCCCGCATGCGTCAAATGGATTTGAATGGATGTGTACACACATCAGACCAAAATCTCCCAGGAGACATGTCCGATGAAAACGGTCCGTCGGACCGCTTTCATCGCATATATCTCCTCGTGTGTACGCGGCCTTACAGGTTAAAATTGGTTGTTAAGCCACTCTCTCTACTTTTTACTATTCACTCTGTCTCTTAATGTTGTGTTCCCCTGTGTGTGTAATTTATAAAAAAAATGCAGATTATACCTTATTTCTGACAGCTAGAGTGGGCGAGGCCAATATTCCCCCGCTGACCTCAGTCGGGAGGAGGAGAGTAGAGGAGAGGCGGCCAGTCACGTGAGCGCTGATCAGCACTCTGAAATGTGGTATTATCTGAATTATTCTATAAATTGCACACACAGGGGGACACAACATTAACCACCATGAGTGGTTGAGAGTGTGCATGTTTGTGAAATAGCTAAAATATAGATAGGCAGTCAGATTCAGCTGAGAAGGGCAACCAAACTAACAATAGGCATGAAGCATGTCAGGGCGCTGACAGCAGGAGAAGGTCTTTAGAACCCAGCATCTGTCAGGGAACCAACAACAGAAGAAGAGCTCTAGGACCCAGCGTCTCCAGCAGCACATCACATGGGCATTTATAAGGAAGTTTATCGTGCATGAAGTTGCTAACTGATCTCAGCTTGTTACCTGTGTTCCTGTGATTCCTTGCTCCTGTGATGCCTAGTTCCCTTGTTCCAGACCTGTCTGCCTATCTTTAGTCCCTGACTCGTCTCCCAGATACTCTCTGCCTGTTTCTCATGTTTGACCCGGCTTCCACCTGACTTTGTCCGCTCTGCTTGAAACCTGGTTCTGATCTCGGCTTGTGTTGACTACTCTATTATCTCAGTGACTTTACAGATCTGTCTCACAGCTGCCACCTGCCTGCAGACTCTGTTCATCACAACTGCAGAATTCCTGGGATTTCTGAAAGCAACTCCACAGGCGACCTGTGTCACTTTGTGCCCGACTCCTTCTGTCTCACCTTCAGGGGAGTCCCGAACTTAGCTGCAAAGGATAACCTCTCTCCATTGGCCCCCAGCACTTGGTACTTGATAAAGGGGCTCAACTATGAGGAAAGATTAGAGGAACTATTCCATCTTAAGAAGAAGAGATTAAGGGAGAATATGATCAATCTACAAATACATAAGTGGTCCGTATAGTGAACTTGGTGTTAAGTTATTCACTTTAAGGTCATCACAGTGGACAAGGGGGCACTCTTTACGTCTAGAGGAAAAAATATTTCATCTCCAAATATGAAAAGGTTTTTTCACAGTAAGAGCTAGGAAATGTGGAATAGACTCCCTCTAGAGGTGAAACTCTATATAGTATAACTGGGTACTAACATTTATAGGTAAAGTTGATCCAGGGAAAATCCGATTCACTCTCAGGGGACCAGGAAGCGTTTTTTTCTCTGCTGTAGCAAATTGAAGCATGCTTTGCTGGGGTTTTTCCGTCTTCCTCTGGATCAACTGTGGGTGAAGGATTGTGTATATGGGATTGCATATTTTTTTGGGGTTGAACTAGATGGACTTGTGTCTTTTTGCAACCTGACTAACTATGTAATTATTATAAGACCACACACCCTCATGCGTCTATGTCTTTTGGCAGCTTAATAAACATGCATTGTTTTTGGCAGGTGTAGTCACCCTTTACGCTTTGGTTCTTTCCTGTCGTTATGTCATAGGTGAGGTTAGTGTCCATATAAATAGCAGCTGTGGGTAGGGCCAGTACACTCCAGAATTGCAATAATGTATTCTTTACTGAAATCACCCTAAGAGCCCTAGGTAGAGCTGTATTCACAGGAGAAGTAGCATAGATCATGTAAGGAATAGCCTTGTCTACCCCTGACCTTCTACTGCAGGTCCTGTAGCATGGTGCTGATGGCCTTGAGGGACTTGGTATACACTGGAAAGTGGTCCAAAAATGGCTATAGTGCTCTGCACTGAAAATACTGCTGCAGGATGTATATCTATGCAAGTGACACTATGTGCCAATTTTCTGTCAATATGTAAATGTTATATGTCATGGGAAGAAATCTAAAGCTGCAATCATGTTCTGAAAAAGCAATTTGGACATTCCTTTATTTGAAGTGTTAGGCCTCAGGCAAGGGAATGTGTGAGTGGGCCTCTGGCTGGGAGAAATGGGTCCAAGATGGTGGCCAAGACAGGTATGTGGGTGCTCTATCCAAGAAGAAGATGGTTTGGCAACAACATCTGCTCAATCTAGATCTCCTACACCAGGGCTCCTAATTGGCTGGAACTGTACATTTCTAAAAAGTGAAAGAGTAGTAAAAAATTTCTACATAATAGTGCCTAGTATATTTTAATGTGCTCCAGCACTTTCTAGCTTCCATTAAGTGATTAATTTATATGGCTCAAAGCAAACAGGTGCTAAATGGCAAATACAAATAAAAACACACTAGAAAGTCTTATTGAGGGTGTATGGGTTGCAAACATCCAAATGCTTTGCATGTCAGCACTATGGATGTAAAATGTAAAAACCATGCATATATTATTTACAGTAATTTGAAAGTCTAGTGCATCTAAAGCTAAAACAATTTTAGTTTTGGAACATGTGGAGAGAGTTATGCGCTATAAACACGATCGGAATTTCTGATGGGGTTAAAACCAATGGAATCTTCCTTTGGTATTCCGTTCAAGCTGTCTTGCATACACACTGTCAGACCAAATTCCGACTGTCCAAAACGTGGTAAAGTAAAACACTTTGACGAGCCGAGAAAAATTAAGTTTAATGCTTCCGAGCATGCGTCGACTTAATTCTAAACACGCATGTTTTTTTTCTCCGTCCACACAGACGATTGGAATTTCCACCGGAAAAAAATAAAACATGTTCTATTTCTAAACTAAAAAAGTCTGATGGGGCCCACACATGGTCGGAATATCCAATGAAAAAATTCCGTCAGACTTTTTTCATCGGAAATTCCGATCGTGTGTACAAGGCGTTAGATTTTTGCTGCTGTCTGTGCCTCAGTTTTCCCTAGTAAAAATTGGCACCAGGACAGAAAATTAAGAAAAATATAATGTTTCAAGTTGTCACTTCAACAAGAATAGATATAAAACCTTCCAATGGGGATACCCATTCCAGTGACAGCTGTTATGGATGGATTTACCTCATTTTTGAGAGATTTCCTTTCATTTCTTGTTGTGTCTACATGACAAGAAGTGAACGGAAATCTTTTGATTATGACACAGATGGTATCTTTAACCTGCCCCTATTCTATACAAAATGAAAAAAAAAAAAACACTTTTGGCTTTAGATATACTTTAACAAAATGAATGCTAGGGAATAAATTAAAAATACATACTTTAGAACGCAATTACCTTTGCATACTGTATATTATTCATTTCACACAAAGTACATTAACCAGCATTGCTTAAAGAATTTGAAAACTACAAAGGAAACAGTTGGCCTTTTCCATCAACCAAAGAACAAAATGTAATGTAAAGATCATAGAGCTAATGATGTGGTTAAATGCCAGGTGTTACCATAACTATTGGTTTGTATTTTTTAAACTTTCACTTTCGGTGACCATTTGTGACTTTTCTCTGTTTGCAAAACGACTTTGTTAACTACAAGTTGGCCTTTGATGCCTTTCAACAGAGGCAATTGTTACAATTTATACTCGATGAAAGAAAGTGTCAACAGCGGGACTAGTTAAGAAGACAACTTAACTAAGCAGTGCATACTTGTTCCATACAGGCATTCTCACTCTGAAGAATATGTCATTAAGTTCTTTCAATAGGGATGCAATTAATGAAAATGATTATTCGTCTGGATGCAAGGTCATCATAATTAGAATTCTGAATGGAGATATTTTTAGGAGTAGATTATACTTTTTAGTTTAATAACTAAGAACAAGATGATGCATGCAATAAAAACATCATGTGGTTTGAATGTACATTGTGATATGTCAATTAATACTGTTTTCCTAACGCATGATACATTTGTTTTTGAGTTATTGACCTTTACTGAAACATTCACAAATAACATCCTGATTAAAAAATCCTTGTCATTTCTATACACCAATGGAAACTGGAAATAGCATGCTAAATATGCAGGCAAAGACAAAAAAGCATGTGTGTGTGTGTGTAAGCGTGTGTGTGTTTAAATAAGAGAAATACCGCATTACAAAGGAACACCATTTTAAGGAAACTAAAACACAATTATTAACACAGCTGTCAAAGTAAGTCATGTGTGATGGAAATGAATAAATTAAAAACTATTAAACTTCTGAAAAAGGCAAATAGTTCAAGTACAAAATGCAGGGACACTGGTGAAAAAAAAAAAAGGTAAATTGTTTAATGTGCCAAGAAGAACAGTCTCCAAATAGTTGGCTACATACTCCAAACATGGACAAACTGCATTGGCAAAAAAAAGTGTGTTTAGAAGTGGAAAAAGAGAGAATGAGAAAAGACATGATGCATTTGGGTTGATTTACAATAGGAATAGAGCATGATCACTTTGCAAGGGAATTTGCAGTTAGTTTAGTGATTGTGATGAAATATAATTTTGATAAAAATGCACAACCCTATTCAGGGAACATAACAAATAAGATGTTTGCTTGTACACAATTGGAATTAAGTCAGCACAGTTTAATCACATGGGGAAATGTATTGCAGAGATCTAGTAAATACATATTTTTTTTCTTTTTTTTTTGCCCAGACATACACATTAACCACTTGCTGACCACCAGCCACGCATTTGCTGTTGTCATACGGCTCCCCCAGGCACCACAATGTACCCGTATGTCATGGTGCACATACACACTGACACCCTGTTGTATCCACCAGACACATCGGGTTGCAGTGCTCGATAACAAGTCACTGTGAGCGGCACAGATACTACGTGATTGCAGTGTAATCAATAGACATGAACGGAATCCATTCATTACATTATTCTTTACTTCTGTGTGTGATCTGTCATTGATCACCAGTGATCACATAGGATCTGGGCCAATCACATCACTTTGTACCATACCTGGGTCAATCACAGCATCAGATTAGTAAACAATGAGTCATGAATGAAAGCCAGTGTACATATTCACCAGCACACCATAGATCGACAACTTCCGTCCAAAAAGTTTTTAATGAAAAAGATCACATCACAAGGGATAGTGCAACGTTTCAGAGCCACGCAGAGCCCTTTGTCAAGCATGAATGAAAGCCATTCATGACAGTTGAAATTATTGCTGTTACAGTGATAATTATTGCAACAAGCAATCACAGTGTAAAAAAATAAAAAATACCCTGGTCACCCCCCAGAGTAATAACATAGCACTATGGTGACTCTAAACTACTCTGATGAGAGTATATAAAAAAATGTAAATAAAGGGGAAAAAAAGGAAAAATTAAAAAAAATTCAATAAAGTAATATTAGTATTCATATTGTTTTATAAATATACTGTCATAAGTCAGTATCTACAGTGCCTGCCGCCGAGAATGTGTTTATAGCACGACAGCATCGCGCTGATTCTCGGCGACAGGCTGCCGACATCTCGCACTCGCTGGAATAGTAAAAGCACATTCCAGCGAGTGCGTCATAGAAGCGACGGGGATCCGACGCGGATTCCCGCCAATTCTACACGTGGGCGGAGTTTGTTATGAATCCTGAGAAGGAAGTCCCCGCCGGATTTTAAATAAAAATCCGGCATGGGTTCCCCCCTCAGGAGCATAACGGGCCCTTAGGTCTGGTATGGGTTGTAAGGAGACCCCCCTACGCCGAAAAAACGGCGTGGGGGTCCCCCCACAATCCATACCAGACCCGTATCCAAAGCACGCCGGCCGGCCGGTCAGGAGGGGAGTGGGGGGCGAGCGAGCGCCCCCCCCCCTCCTGAGCCGTACCGGGCAGCATGCCCTCAACATGGGGGGGTCAGGTGCTCTGGGGCAGGGGGCGCACTGCAGCCCCCCACCCCAGAGCACCCTGTCCCCATGTTGATGAGGACAGGGCCCCTTCCCGACAACCCTGGCCGTTGGTTGTCGGGGTATGCGGGCGGGAGGCTTATCGGAATCTGGAAGCCCCCTTTAATAAGGGGGCCCCCAGATACCGGCCCCCCACCCTAAGTGAATGAGTATGGGGTACATTGTACCCCTACCCATTCACCTGCAAGAAAAGTTTAAACACAAATAAACCACACAGTGTATTGAAATATTTTATTAGTTGGCCGCCGGGGGGGGGGTGTGTATGATCGCTTTTATAAAAGCGCCCCCCTCCGGCGGGCTTCTGCGGGGGGGTGGGTGCCGCTGTTCTTCACCGCCGTCTGGTTCTCTTCCGCCGCCGGGGGGGGGGGCGCTTTGATAAAAGCGCCCACCACCCGGCGGGCTTCCTTCGACATCTTCGGCGGCGGGGGGGTCTTCTCCCACTCTCCGGGGTCTTCTCCCGCTCTCCGGGGTCTTCTCCGGCTCTCCGGGGGTCTTCTACGGCTCTCCGGGGGTCTTCTACACCTCTCCGGGGGTTTTCTCCGCTCTCCGGGGGTCTTCTTCTTCAGGACTCGCCGCCGCTATCTTCGTGTGTTAGCTCAATTACTGGCGGCGGCGAGTCCCCTCTTCTGTGACGTCTTCTTCTCTTCTTCTTCTCCAGATGTTGACGCGACGCTTCCTTCCGCTGTTATGGCTACCGGAGCATGATGGGACTGGGACGTCACAAGACAGGCCTATATAACTCGCTGCGAGCCGCGCGCCAGCCATAACAGCGGAAGGAAGCGTCGCGCCCACATCTGGGGACTTCCTTCTCAGTATTCATAACAAACTCCGCCCACGTGTAGAATTGGCGGGAATCCGCGTCGGATCCCCGTCGCTTCTATGACGGCTTTGTCTCCATCGCGGCAAGCCAGCTCGACGCTGGCTCCCGCGATGGGGCTCGCAAGTGCTCAATCTCGCCGAGAAAGGGAGCGAGATTGACACAATATCGCGGTCAACCACTGTATGATGACACTGTGCTGCACTGGTGACAATATGTAAAAAAAAAATCTTAATTTTCCAGAAAGTTGTGACAAAATATTAGAACTTAAAAAAACTGGCCATGTCTTCTTATACTAAATGCATTGGACTGTCTACTTTCTGAAAATCATTTGGGGGATATTTGTACTGTCCTGGCATTTTAGGGCTTCAAGAAATTACTCAGGATTGATCAACTTTTAACTGCTTGCCGACCAGCCGCCGTCATTTTACTGTGGCAGGTCGGCTCTCCTGGGCGAGAGGCCGTAGCTATACGTTGGCTCCTTTTGCGGCCACTAGGGGGCACGATCGCCGCCGGGCACGCACAATTGCTCGTTACAATATAGAGGCGCATTGCGGGCGGATTTAACCTTTTCACGACCGCTAGCGGGGGTTAATACCGCTCCGCTAGCGGCCGCAACTCGCGGCAATTCCGACGGTATTAACCCTATTTTTAGCGGCTATTTTTAGCGGTGCTATACCGCCAGCGCACCTCCACTGCCCCATGTGAAAGGGGCCTAAGAATAGATTTATTGGTGTAATACATGTACTCATTACTGGTTATAAAAGGTTATTTTAGAACAAATTTACCTATAAAAGTAAAGCCTACACATGTGTGAAGACTGCATAGCTTTCTGCAGAGATCATTATTCAATTGGATATCACTCAGGGAGATTAAATATCCAGTCACACAATGATGACTTCTGTCTGGGTAAGTGGTCACTGAATAACAGTGCATGTTAGATGTTTATTACATGGATTTAGAAAATGATATTCAAAATAATACACAATTGTTAAGTAGCAAAGTGCTTGGATTTAAAGTAGATGTAAACCCAACCTTCTAAATCCCATATAAGCTTTAGCATGTTAAAAACATTGCAAAATATCACAATAACTGAAGAGAATTAGAGAAGGTAATATGGAAAATGGTTATATGCACAATATCTATAATGTAAAGTCTCCCCAAATTTCACTGGCTTGAGCTCATCTTTTTCTTTGTGTAAAGCATAATTACTCTGGCCAGCCGGTCTTATGTCTTAAACCTCCAGAGGTCCATTTAATTAACACATTTCTGTCACATTATGGTTTTTCATTTTTGTCCCTTCATAACTTCTCATCTGACTCATGCTCAGGAACTCATTGGCTTGGAATTGCGTCGCTGTAGCTCAGCATATGGGTGATCATACCAAGTTTAATTTCCCTCACAAGTTGAGTTGACAAAAGATCACCGATACTAAGCCCTGGAATTACCCTAGATATTGCCCTCCGTGCTCTGCAAATGAAATCCAACAGAAGACCCTTCGGAAAAGAAGTACATGTTGGTTAACACTCAAAAATCCATTTTGCACAGAGCAGCCGTTTGTATACAGAGAAGCACTGAATGACAGGCAGGTCTGCCAGCTCATAGATGAGAAAAGTCAGATGCTTAGCATTGCTCTCTTGCTCCAGCTTTCCCTTTAACACACTCTTCCCTCTCATGCCCTTGATTGACTAGCAAGTCAGATAAGAAATTAAGACCAGTGAAATCAGAACCAGACCGCACCTGTCTCAACTGCAGCCAGAAGAGAACTGAAATAAAGCACTTATGAAAATGCTGTGATCATAACCTTCAAAACTCTGAACTCTCCCAGCTGTCTGCTTTTGCAAAGCGAGGCTCCACAACAAGGGGTGCCTGGCACCATTGGCTCGCAATCTATTTCTAACCAAGTGCTGCCATTCAGGGAAAGGCTATAGCATCTTGCAATGTTAAAGGACAATTTTAGTAACATATTTGCTCAGAATAGACTCGACCTGATGGAATTAGTTCAGAAGCTGACCCGTGATGAAATCACGTTGTTTCATTTGATCCATTGATTTCCTGAAATGCTTGCAAAACATGGACTGCATGATACAGACTTATTATTATACATTTTACTTTTGCAAGGGTAAATATTTTGTTTAGAGACAAATAGGATTATGAAATAAATTGTGCATGGAAGGCTAAGTGCATGGTCAAATATTATTAGCTGCTGGACACTATGCAGGAGAATTACTAAAACTGGAGCATGCAAAATCTGGTGCAGCTCTGCAGAGGTGCAGTTTCCAGGTTTTATTGTCAAAACCTGATTGAACAAGCTGAAGTTAGAAGCTGATTTGCTACCATGCACAGCTGCATCAAATTCAGAGTGCTTCAGTTTTAGTAAATCTCCCCCTTTGTACTTTGTATTTAGAACTTTAATATGCTTAAAAAGCATTAATTACACTGGTGTTTACAGTAATAATCAAAATCATTAGTATCAGAAGTCAAAGCAAAAAAAAATTTAAATTCAGTAATCACACGCAACATGAAAAGCGTATGCCCCATGTCTGTTTTTGTTTCTGGGCGAATTGTCTGGAAAAAGAAGTCTATTTATTTCAAAAAGCCTTATGCCACGTACACACGATCGGAATTTCCGATGGAATTTTCAGTCAGAATTCCGATGAAGCTGACTTCCATCAGTCTTGCATACACACTCTCAGATTCCGACTGTCCAAAACGCAGTGATGTAAAACACTTTGAAGAGCCGAGAAAAATTTAGTTCAATGCTTCGGAGCATGCGAAGACTTGAGTTGCACACAGACGATAGGAATTTCCTATAATATTTTTTTCCATCGGAAAAAAATAAAACATGTTCTATTTCTAAACACAGATGGAAAAAAGTCTGATGGGGCCCACACACGATCGGAATTTCCGATGAAAAAATACTTTTTACGTGGCATTAGATGTGGTAGCTGAATTCATTTTCTATTTTCATTTTTTTTCTTTATTTGTACCTGGTAATTCTGCAAATTATACAATTATACACTGTCTCTTTGTGTCTACACTTGTTTCTCCACTGTATCTAAGGGGGCAACCATGGCCACACAGTCTGGACTTCAAACATGTTTTTTTTTTTTTTACATTTTTCTTACATTGTGGATTTATGGGACTACTGGCTTGAAAAAATATGGTATTTGTGCTTTGCTGTAAGCTCATAGGAACCGACAAGGACACTATTTCTGACAAGATTGACAGGGATTTTCTGTACTTGTTTGTGTGTATTTGTACTTTTGTTTGTTTCTTAGCCTGAAAAAAAAATAATGCAGCCACCACATCTAAGGAATGATAATCTGCAATATAACACATTTTTTCGTTTTTAAATATGCTTTAATATTACTGATATTCAGTTTTAAGGTCCTCACTCATAAATATTTCTACTAAAAAAGAAATCTACCAAAATCTACCAAAAAACTATGTACAATAAAATTAGACATTTACATTACCATAACACATGACTGAATTGCAGCCCAACACTCCTTGCCAATGCATCCCAACATCCATGTGCTGTATCACACCACATCTCACAAATGAAAATCTGTGCATTGTGGTACTATGCATTAAAAATAAAGGCACGTGTGAATCTATTGTTTAATGTAAGTTCAGGCTGAACATTGGCTGTTTGGTTCTTTGGGGGAACATCTGAACAATTACCTGTTCAACAGGAGCCAAATGTCATATATAAAAGTAATACTACTGCAATTACACATACCTGCTTCCCACGATCGATTTTTGTTAAGGATGCTGGCAGGAGCACATACCACCAAGTCATTAACAACCAGCTCTTTTCACTTACATGGCTGGAAATCCCAGGCCATGTAAACAAAGGAAGCGGGGGTTAGTAAAAAAAAAAGGGGGGGTCCCCATAATCCCATTAATCCATTCCAGGATATTCAGGTCTGGCATGTATTTTATAGGTATACTCTATTCAAAAATCAATAAAAAAAGCATGGGGTTCCCCCGCCCAAAGACAATTCCATATCCAAGCATACAGTCTGGCAGGCCAGGAAAGAGGGAGAACAGTACTAAGTACCATCCTAAACCATACCAGGCCATGTGCCCTCAACATGAGGGGGTGCCTTGTAAAAGCACCTTATATCCATGTGGAGGACAAGGGCTGCTTCCCCACAACCCTGGCCTGGTGGTTGCGGGGTCTATGAGCAGATGAATTATTAGAATCTGAATGACCCCTGTGAATGAGTTCTTTAATAACAATAATAATAAAAAATGTTTCACAGTGTACATCCACCATCAGACATGCCATCCAGTGATATAGATCCATGTCAATCATGATGTCATACACCCATTGCCAGCTGACGTTTGTCTTGTCCTTTTGCATCCCTCTTGCTGAATGACATATACAAAATGACAGGGTCTCCCTGGTGAAGTCATTGACAAAATATGAACATGACCATATTTGGTTATGTCATCATGGGGATTTCCCCATTAACATGTACATGAGACTCTCACCCAGGAAAGGGTCTTATAAACATGAATGGAATCCATGCATGTTGTTTACAAACAGAACAAATTGGCTGAGAGTTGTAATTCTACCAGCAATTTAAACACACTTTTTGCCTTTTAAATTTCAGTTTTACTTTAGAAGGTTGTATTCGTCACACAGAAGCACTGCTTCACAGGCTAGATCAGGACATCCCCCATACTTAAGGCTGCTTTCACACTAATCTGTTTTTCTTCCACATTTGTGTTAAAAAAGCAGAAGAAAAAAACATGACCATGGAGTCTTTTGGGACTCTTCACACTGATCGTTTGCAGGTCCACTCCCTTTTAAAAAGTTCTGCTTGCCACAGTTTTGGTGCATGTTCGGTGTGGTAAAAAAAATAAGAAAAACACACCTCTCCATTAAAATGAATGGAAACTGCATAACAAGCAGTAAAAGCCTGTGGCTGCATTTTTTTGGCAATTTTTGAGTTATGTGTCTTTTTTTCACAGGTGCAAAGTGCACTAAAAATGCAACAAAACCACAGTAAAAACACAATAAAAACACAACGAAAATGCCATGTTTTTGCAACAGAGTAGTGTGAAAGTGCCCTTTAGCATTACTAAAATCACCAAAAAAAATGAAAACATTGTTTATGCTTTAGTCATGTCTCCCAGGGCAGTTCCTGGCCATTGCTGTTTTTTTAACATTTGGCTTGCATTTACTTCAGTGGGTTTTGAATTTGGCACTAGGACTTTAGTGATGCTTGCCGAATCTGCCACAAGCCAAACCCAGGTATGTTCACTTATCAATATAATATAATTGTGTTTTGTGCTATTTTGTTTAAGATCAGTTAATAGTGGAATTGAACGAAGTGCAATTTCTCTGAGATGAGCATTGTGGCTAAAGGGATTATTTTTAATGAGCAGAAGGAAGGGGTGGTTTTATCTAGGAGCCAGTAGTCCAAGACAGAGCTTGTGTATGTGCTATTAGTTTAAGGAATAGGTAATGAGGTAATGCAAGAGACTGATATCATTACCATTCATGGCAAAAAAGTTTGTGCAACTTGACTTCATTAGGCTTTGGGGAGGGTGTTTTACACACATCTCCAATATCAATCCATGTGGGGTGTTGTGCAAATTACCTTGATCAGTCCTTGGGGGTGGATTTTGCAAGTTGCCCCATTATCCATCCTTGAAGGGGGCAGTTTGCACAAGTTGCCATTGTCAGTCTTTAAAAAGAGGGTTTCTGCACGTTGCCCTTATCAGTCCACAGGGGACAGGGTCAGTCCACAGGGGACAGGGTATGTGCAAGGTGCTATAATTAGCCCTTGAGGAAAAAAGTCATGCAGGTTCCCATTTTCAGTCTATGAGAGAGGAGGTTTATATAGGTTGCCATCATCATTGTTTGGAGAGAGGGGATTTATGCACATTACAACAACATTGGTTATTACAAAATCTACTTGTCTTTGTGGAAAAGAGAACTGAAGACATGATTTGATATCAGATCAGAACCAAAACACAGAGGTCAGGCTGATTTATGAAGAAAAACACACCATCATCTACAAAAAAAACAACAACCCAATAACCACTTTTTGTGTGTCATGAAATACAAGCCACAGTAGACTCATGGTAAAGATGCCCATGTACATGAGGGCTGCCTGCAGCGATAGGTCTCTTTCAATGTCTCTGTTGATCTTATGCCAGTGCATGGGCTGCCTCCAATATCTGAGATGTTCAAATATCCACTTATATGTGACCTTTTCTGCACGACCGTTTTCCTTGGCAAAAACCATCAAGAAAAATGCTGGCAGAGCTTTTTTGATGAGAAAAACGGTCATGTGTATGTTTTTCGTCTAGAAAACTGTTGTAGATCTCGACGAGAGAAAAAAAAGAGAACATGCTCTCTTATTTCTCGTCAGGAGTCTCAATTTCCTCGTCGTGTTTCTTGTCGGGCTGGTTTACGATGAGAAACACATTCGTGTGTATTCTTAGATACCTACGCATGCTCAAAATAAAGTATGAAACGGGAGCGCACCTTCGGTAAAAGTAGCGTTTGTAATGAAGACAGCACATTCGTCATGCTGTAACAGACTGAAAAGCGTGAATCGTTTTTTACCAAACTTTTACTAACACGCGGTAACACGTGATTAGCAAAAGCAGCCCCAAGAGTGGTGCCAGTGGAATCGAACTTCCCCTTTATAGTGCCATCATACGTGTTGTACATCACTGTGTTTGAGAACGATGAGATTTTGTCTTGACAGTGTGTATGGAAGGAAAGCTTGACAAGATTCTCATCAAGCCTGACAAGAACCTCGTCGAAGAAAACAAAGTTTCTTTTACGATGAGATTCTCGGTCGTGTGTATGAGGCCTGATATACAGTATAGGAGTCATTTGGTTCCTGTGAAGCCCCTCTAAGATCTGTTAATGGCTATACTCAGATATGTTGCGTAACTCAGTACACAATATTTGAAAATGCTCCAAATCAGTTATGCACATGTGCACACTGTGAGGCCATTGCTTATGGATCTCAATGAAACCTCTAGACATTTGGTTGTAGAGGGGAGGTGAGTGAAAGCTGATTGTAGTTGAGGTTTACATTGCCTTTAAAAAATCCATCAACCTTCAAAATGGTCACAGAACAAATGGGTAGGGGAGGGACACAGACAACAATAAAAACGTTTTAATTCTTCACCACTTTATCTAGATGTTTAGAATAGCATTGCCTATGCATAAACTGTTAAAACGTAGTGTTAATTTAACAATATATTCTGTATGTGTTTTTGCTATGTTCTGTTGATAATGCCTGACTGGATGCAAAAACCACAGTATGAGGTAGTGGGAGTAGATAAAAAGATGGATGGCTTCTTCAACTGTCATCTCATCCAGTATACTGTATGTTATATTTAATAAAAGATTTAATGAGACAATATACAGGCACTTGAAAAATGGATTCATATTAATCAGTAAGGAATTCATCTTCAAAGTATTTAGGTAAAACAGCATTTTACTTTTACGAGTCAACGTATTTCCTATATGCCCTTTGGAGCAAATAAAATAAGTTATGTGTGTACACTAAGCATTAGATTATTTTACAAAGAGAGTGGTACACTCTTATAATGGCCAGAGCGAGAGTGCAGACCCAGGAACTCAAGATCTCAACCGGAGAGATCAAAAGATATAAAAAAATGGCAGGTGGTTCCATTCTATGGCATCTACCAAAAAATGATGGGTTTTGGTTGGTTTGGGTGGACTTTCCCTTTAAGAATAAATTGTTCCTTTGCCTATTCAGGGATGAGTAACATTATTTCTTTTGCAAATACATTTTTATTGAAATTTTCCATAACATACAGGCAAGTGTCAAATACCAGTACACATGAGTTACTGAAGAAAAAAAGGAAAACAACATTTGAATGTGAACAAAAGAACAGGACTACACCAATGCAAGAACACAGATAGAGTGCATTAATACAATGGATCACACCATGTCATAGGACGTGTACTATACTATCTTCAGTCCACTTTATATGAGTAACATTATTTCTTAAAAACATGTCCTGTACACACACAAACACACACACACACACACACACACACACACACACACACACACAGTTGCTCTTTTTCCCCATGCTCCCTGTCCCTCCATTCTTCCATTGGAGCCCTGAGTCAAAACCTTCTTGATCGTAGTTACATAAGTCTGATGACATGATTTTCTCCTCCATGTAACACTGTTTGGATCTCGTAAATGGTAACTCAGGCTAAAGCACTACATCTTGGGTAAGGGCTATGCTCCCCATATCAAGAAGCACCATATAGTTCATGGGACCCCAGCAGAAGAAAGTAGCAGTTGGAGGAGCATGCAAAAAAATAAGTACCAGTAAGAGCGAGCCCTTTGAAGAGATTTTCACTTTACCCTGAATTGGGTCAATTCTCTCTTTTCTAGAGTCTGATGAAAAGTTTGATAATAGGATGTTAAAGGCATTTCTAGAGCATGAATTAAAGTGATTAAAAAAACAATTATTCCATGTACTAGAATTCAACTATACCGGTATATTGATTAAATACCCAGATATTATTGATGTTATGCACTTACTGTGAAACTGTGAAATGCGTAAACATTTATTTAGAAAAATGTTGTTTGGTGCAAGAAGCATTGCCTGCTCTGAATTTCTTACGAGGAAACCAAGTGTATTTCTAAGTGGTGGATTTATGGTTTATTCAGTAGAATTGGGAGTTGGGAAACAGCCATGTTAAACCCTCTGGGTTAAGAGCAGTGTTTATGCAGTTACAAGTGTAACCAAGTTAACGCATGTGGTTTTGTGTTTCTAGTTGACATTTTGATCAAGCTTTATGCTTGGGGAGCAACTGCATCTGAAGTGGGGAGCAGAAGGTGTTCCCCACTTAGTGACTGGGCCTCCATATTGGAGCCCATTGTGGTACAAGTCCTGCCTAAAGACTTTGCTTGGAGTCACAGGATGAAAGGCCTTGCTGGAGTAAAGTATGGTGGCCTCCCTGTACACCTAATGGTGGTATGTGTAAAGTATCACATCAAGTGAAGGTGTCAGGTAGACTGGTGAATGAAGTACATACTTGAAATTGTACCCCTGCACAGAAAACATGCAGGGGTACCAATGACTCCTAAACGCACTGAAATGCAAGGTGCGGTTTCCCTCACATGGAAATTACATGGTACAAACGCACTATGCAGTTTCCATGCGGCTGCATAAAATGGTCAATTTACAGCGGGGAGGGCAGAAACTGTTAGGTTTTTTTTGTGTTACAGGGGACCAAATGACATACAGCACAAGCACTGGGCTGTATAACATGCTTTAAAGGAACAGGATCCTTTTTTTTGGGGGGGGGGGGTTAACAAACGCTTTAAGGTGTCCACTTTCTAAAAAGGGTTAATTTAAAGAGGAACTCCAATCTCCCCCACCAAAAAATTGAAAGCATGCAGCTACAAATACTGTAGTTGCTGACTTTTAATATAAAGACACTTACCAGTCCAAGTTTCAGTGATGTCCTAAGACCAGCTAATTCTTCAATTGGCTTTGGGTGCAGGAACCGTATTTTTAGGTAAGGGAGACCGGTATTGAAGCTTCACAGACAGTTTCCTACTGGGCATGTGCGTGACAAGCTGTGCTTTGTGAATAGTCCAGCAGTCTTCTGGGACCTGTGATGTGTCCCAGAAGGCTGCAGGGGGGACCAAACTTCTACACAGATCACTGCAGCAATCTGACCGGAAGTTAAAGCACATGGGAAATTGTATTTGCAAAGTGCAACATTCCTTGCAAAGTGCTGCCTATTTGCCTTTGTCTACAAAATGATAAAAAAAATAATTGGGTGCAGTGCTGCTTGAACGAGTAATTATTAGCCAACATGTCAAAGCACTGAAAACTTCAAATGGTCTGTAATAAAGGGGTGTATACAGGACAGTAATCAAGTGGTTAACCACTTAAGACCCGGACCAAAATGCAGGTAAAGGACCTTGCCCCTTTTTGCGATTCGGCACTGTGTCGTTTTAACTGACAATTGCGCGGTCGTGCGACGTGGCTCCCAAACAAAATTGGCGTCCTTTTTTCCCCACAAATAGAGCTTTCTTTTGGTGGTATTTGATCACCTCTGCAGTTTTTATTTTTTGCGCTATAAACAAAAATAGAGCGACAATTTTAAAAAAAATGCAATATGTTTTACTTTTTGCTATAATAAATATCCCCCAAAAATATATAAAAAAACATTTTTTTTCCTCAGTTTAGGCCGATACGTATTCTTCTACGTATTTTTGGTGAAAAAAATCGCAATAAGCGTTTATCGGTTGGTTTTCGCAAAATTTATAGCGTTTACAAAATAAGGGATAGTTTTATTGCATTATTATTATTTTTTTTTTTTTTACTACTAATAGCGGCGATCAGCGATTTTTTTCGTGACTGCGACACTTCGGACACTTCGGACAATTTTGACACATTTTTGGGACAATTGTCATTTTCACAGCAAAAAATGCATTTAAATTGCATTGTTTACTGTGGAAATGACAGCTGCAGTTTGGGAGTTAACCACAGGTGGCGCTGTAGGGGATGTGTGACCTATGTGTTGTGTTTACAACTGTAGGGGGTGTGGCTGTAGGTGTGACGTCATCGATCGCGTCCCCCTATTACAGGGATGACGCGATCGATGCTACGGCCACAGAGAAGCACGGGGAAGCCGTGTGTACACACGGCTCTCCCCGTTCTTCCGCTCCAGGGACGGATCGCCGCACTGCAGCGGCGATCGGGTCCGCGAATCCCGCGGTCCCGGTCCTGGAGCTTCGGACCGGGTCGCGGGCCACGGCTGGGTACTAAAATCAACGTATATATACGTTGATGTGCCCAGCCGTGCCATTCTGCCAAAGTAAATGTGCAGTAGGCGGTCCTTAAGTGGTTAAAATAATTTTATTCTGATAAATTAAAGCCCCACGACAGCCTGTTTCATTGGTTTTGAAAAGAGAAGAAGCTTTTTGAAAACTGTACACATGAGCATGCATAAATTATTCAACAATATTTGCAAATGTGGACAGGAAATTTCAGTTCACTTTCATGGTAGCACCCCCACTCACTTTACAAAATTCTGGATTACTGCAAAAAAACTTTTTTTTTTCAAAGAAATACATGAACATATTTAAATTACACCAAAAGGCTCCTGTATGACAGCCTAAATAAGTACCAAACTTAGTTACTATTTGATGCACAAGCCTGATAAAGAAGAAACAAATATTTCCTTCACCTTACTTGACTGAACCAAATGGGGCTGAAATACAAGGTAATACTCCTTATGTGATTGACTGGTGCTTTAGCACACATTAGCTTACACTACTAAGGCATATGACATGAGTCATTAATCATTATGAGTACACAGAATTATTTTTAGAGTGAAACGAACTGGCATGTAATTTGAAAATCATACCAAATACTATACACAGGGATGACAGACTGAACATTTACAATGCAATTTAGAATGAATAGACAGTAGCACTAAAAAATGTACATACGCAATATGCAGACCTATACTTTTTCCTGTATTGAAAAATTTATTAATTCATTTTGGTTTCTTTAGATCTGTAAGAGTTAATTTACACATGTATTGCCCTACGAAGAGTGATCCATGATGTATTGATTTCGAGAGGGTATTTAACAGTCAACATGTCACCTTCTCACTATTTGTTGTAACCCCTTAAAGCCCACACTACCACACTGCAACCATTGCTTGCAGTTGCAGGGCAGTTGTGGTTATTTGACCCCAATTTGTGATGGGGTGTACTCCACTTGCGCACTGCGAAGCAAAGCATCGTGGCCACGACAAGTATATAAAGCTAGCTTTGCAGCTTAATGGGGGCGGTTTGAGAGCCTGTCTGTTTTTACCACCCCTTAGCCACAAATGTACACTTAGCAATAGCAGAAGAACATGATCAGACAAATCATCCATAACAGCAAGTTCTTGTGGCCTTGAGAGTACACAGTCTACACCTATGATATTCATTAATACAGATTACCAGCCCATTCCGATCTCTTCATTACAGCCCACTTTATTAACCTGGAAGTGACAAGTGACACTTATACATTACATAGGGCTAGGTCAGGACTTGGGTGATCAACTCAAGAGATTGTGGAGTTTGCTCCAACCATAGGGGATCCCACCCACTCAGAAGGCAGACCTGGACAGTAATGCCTAAGACCCTGTACACACGATCAGACATGTCTGATAAAACTTGTCTGATGGACCGCTTTCATCAGACAACTCTGAACTTGTCTCATGGTCTGATGTGCGTACACACCATCGGACCAAAATCCGATCAGACCAGAACGCGGTGACGTAGAACACAACGACGTGATGAAAAAACGAAGTTCAATGCTTCCAAGCATGCGTCGACTTGATTCTGGTCCAATGCTTTTGTGTACTAACCATCGAACCATGTTTTATCAGACAGGTTTTAAAGCATGTTTTAAAACTTTGGTCCGATGGAAAGCAGTCCGATAGGCCGTACACACCATCAAACTGGTCGGATGAAACCAGTCTGCAGACCAGTTTCATCGGACATGTCCGATCGTGTGTACGCGGCCTTAGAGACATAAGCAGAAAGGTTAATCCTGCACTTTCCAGTGGTAGACCAGAATTCCCTGAAAACCCTCCTCTTCAGAGAAGCCTACCCTTCCCAAACCTAGCAACTGCACTTTTCATTTGAGTCCATCTGACCATCCCCCACAGATAACTACCCTTTGTTCCACTTGACCCTCCCTTCTAGATTGTAGAAGGCCCTCTGATCCCTCCTGTTTTGATTTGTATTGTGAATGTACTGTCTTCCCTGATGTAAAGCGCTGCGTAAACTGTTGGCGCTATATAAATCCTGTATAATAATAATAATAATAATAATAATTCCCTCGACAAGATAGTTAATCACTTAGAAACAGTGTATAGGCAAGTGACATCATTAGAGCACCTTAGAGCCTACTTCACCCGCAGAGAGCAGAGAGTGTGAAAATCCATTCTGCAAAATGCACTAAAAACTGCAGGACATAGCAGCAAAAATGCACTGTAGGTAAAGAGGCCAAGTATGATGGCCTGACTGAAGTGTTCTGGACAGATAGCTAAAGGAACAATTTGTAAGTGTACTGCTGTCTAATAAAGTCAGAGAAACCTTGCAAAAGAAAAATAGAAGCAACCTCAATTTGAAGTTCTACAAACTTTCAGAAGTGGCCGTGGCCTCTCAGGAGCAAAGTTGCATAGACTTGGATGCATGTATGGCTGTTGTAGGTGGGAAATTGATAGACTCACCTTCCACCACACAGTCAGATTAATGGGAGGTGGCCTTTCATAAATTGACAGAAGGGAGGGTTCTGTTCTAAACAGAGTTATCTGTGTTGAAGAGCAGACAGAAATATTCCTTTTTGGGCAAGGAAGAGAAGGTGAACATCACCTCTGAGCTGGCAAAGGTGGGCTAAGTCACCATTCCTGCGCCAAGGTTGTCAAAGCCATTAAACAAGAACACCCCACTGCCAGAAATCAAGCAGTAGGGCAGCAAAGTGGAGCCCTTCAAGATGAGGTGTTCAATTGACCTGATACGCAAGGATGCTTTGATGACTGAGAGATCAAGTGCCTCTTTGATGCTAGCATGTAGATCACTACCTTGACTGGCTTGTTATTGAAGCAATATTTTCCTAAGTAGAAGATGAGGCCAGACATGTCATGGATCACATTGACAGCCACCGTTGAGCTTTCTATAGAAGTCATCAATATTACTTGGATGAAAGTGGAGATGTAGGGACAGGACCTTGGCCAAATAGGCATAGTGATCAGACATTCCTCCAGAAGGTGGTGGCCACTGGTGGTACTCTACATAAATTTCATCCAGAAAATCATGGCTGAGGTGCTGAAGAGGCGCCCTGCACAACTGATAACAACAAGAACCTGGGGAATGCCCAGGGAATAACCAAGCCTACTTACCGACCAGTTAGCAGAACAACCAATTAACCTGTCTAACAATGTGCGTTAAAAACAGGGGTTTTGTCCGCACGCATTTGCAAACACATGCGTGAGCCACAGAGCCGCGCCAAGGCACCCCATAATTCTGTGGTCCTAACACTAACAGTGAGTGTCCTCACAATGGAGGCACATGCATTTTAATGGATAGATAGGGGCAGGTGGACTGAAGGGGAGCCACCCCTCCTTAAAGGTACAGAAGCACACCAAGCACCCAGCATATAGCACAATGGCTGCAAAGGTGTTGGTGCACTGCTGGACCAAAATAAACACCACAGGTGAAACAAAACGTATCCACCGCCCCCATCTATGGCTGGCAATCACAGTAAGTAGCAATGGAAGGCTAAAGCAGATAACAACAAGAACCTGGGGAATGCCCAGGGAATAACCAAGCCTACTTACCGACCAGTTAGCAGAACAACCAATTAACCTGTCTAACAATGTGCGTTAAAAACAGGGGTTTTGTCCGCACGCATTTGCAAACGCATGCGTGAGCCACAGAGCCGCGCCAAGGCACCCCATAATTCTGTGGTCCTAACACTAACAGTGAGTGTCCTCACAATGGAGGCACATGCATTTTAATGGATAGATAGGGGCAGGTGGACTGAAGGGGAGCCACCCCTCCTTAAAGGTACAGAAGCACACCAAGCACCCAGCATATAGCACAATGGCTGCAAAGGTGTTGGTGCACTGCTGGACCAAAATAAACACTACAGGTGAAACAAAACGTATCCACCGCCCCCATCTATGGCTGGCAATCACAGTAAGTAGCAATGGAAGGCTAAAGCAGATAACAACAAGAACCTGGGGAATGCCCAGGGAATAACCAAGCCTACTTACCGACCAGTTAGCAGAACAACCAATTAACCTGTCTAACAATGTGCGTTAAAAACAGGGGTTTTGTCCGCACGCATTTGCAAACGCATGCGTGAGCCACAGAGCCGTGCCAAGGCACCCCATAATTCTGTGGTCCTAACACTAACAGTGAGTGTCCTCACAATGGAGGCACATGCATTTTAATGGATAGATAGGGGCAGGTGGACTGAAGGGGAGCCACCCCTCCTTAAAGGTACAGAAGCACACCAAGCACCCAGCATATAGCACAATGGCTGCAAAGGTGTTGGTGCACTGCTGGACCAAAATAAACACCACAGGTGAAACAAAACGTATCCACCGCCCCCATCTATGGCTGGCAATCACAGTAAGTAGCAATGGAAGGCTAAAGCAGATAACAACAAGAACTGGGGGAATGCCCAGGGAATAACCAAGCCTACTTACCGACCAGTTAGCAGAACAACCAATTAACCTGTCTAACAATGTGCGTTAAAAACAGGGGTTTTGTCCGCACGCATTTGCAAACGCATGCGTGAGCCACAGAGCCGCGCCAAGGCACCCCATAATTCTGTGGTCCTAACACTAACAGTGAGTGTCCTCACAATGGAGGCACATGCATTTTAATGGATAGATAGGGGCAGGTGGACTGAAGGGGAGCCACCCCTCCTTAAAGGTACAGAAGCACACCAAGCACCCAGCATATAGCACAATGGCTGCAAAGGTGTTTGCGCGGCTCTGTGGCTCACGCATGCGTTTGCAAATGCGTGCGGACAAAACCCCAGTTTTTAACGCACATTGTTAGACAGGTTAATTGGTTGTTCTGCTAACTGGTCGGTAAGTAGGCTTGGTTATTCCCTGGGCATTCCCCAGGTTCTTGTTGTTATCTGCTTTAGCCTTCCATTGCTACTTACTGTGATTGCCCTGCACAACTGAGCCCACAAAGTACCAATGGATGTTGCCACAGGTGATACTGGGCATGAGTATCATTCAGGGACTAAGGACTGAGGCTCCATTAACACTTGGCATTTCCAGAACATGCAAAAAAGTGCACAGAAAAGGCACATTTTGACACATCCTTTTGGAAATGCACTGCAAATGCACCTCACACTTGCTGTGCCATTTATTCTTAATGGGACCCAAAAGTAGGTAGCATGTTTTTTGTTTGCTTTGTCACACAGCAAATGCACTACAAAATGTGTGATGAAAAAAGTACCATGCCCTGTTCAAAAAAAGGTTTGGAGCTTCTTTGGTGAATAAGCTGCCCTATGTGTGACAATTGGAGATGTTCCAAGACGTGCAAGAAAAACCTGAGCAAGAACACAAGTTCCCGTTATTCTTGTGATCCCAGTCTGAGACGCTGAAGGAATGCTCTGCACACTTGGGCCCACCTAGACAAATCAGCAAACTTCACATTCTAGATACACACGAGCAAACCAAAATGCCAGCAGACAGATTTGTTCAAATCGGTCGGACAAACCGCTTTGAACAAATCTATTTACTCGTGTGTATGAGGCCAAAGACTCTTCCACTCTACCTGCTCGTTGGAACAGCAGTGGGAGAAGTACCATTAATCCAGGATGTGATTGTCCCCAAGATTGATTCATTTCAATAGGTCAATAGAAATGAAATCAAGGGTTAGCAGGAGTTTAAATACTATGCGTTTTTTTTTTTTCTGGCTGTGGCCATCTCCAGTAAGGGCAGATAATTTATTTAGCATTTACTTACTGGAATCCATATGCCCTTAGATTGAGCATACAGGTAGGATGGTGTGCTTAGCTGAGATAACCCCTCCTTCCAACCAAAAAACTATTGGGATGTATAAAATTATTTGCCTGGGCCTGGAAACCAGGAAATAATTGAAGAATTGTGAAAAAAAAACATTTAAAACAAGCAAATATGATATACTTTCCTATCTATTTACAGATAGTCAATGTGAATTGAGAGAGTGGAATTCCACTATAAGTAGAGTCTTCTCTATCATTCCTGCAATGCAGAATTTGGATCATTTAACCACTTGTCGACCAGCCACCTCAGTTTTATTGCGGCAGGTTGGCTCGGCTGGGCAAATCAACGTTACCTTCCGTCGCTTCCCATTAGGCCACTAGGCTTGCCGCAAGAGCCGATGCGAGTACCCGACGGGCACGATGACCACCGGGCACTCGCAAATGCTTGTGACAGAGCGAGAACCGGAATATGTGTGTGTAAACACACAGATCCTGGTTCTTTCAGGGGAGAAGAGACTGATTATGTGTTCATTCAAAGTATGAACAGGATCTGTCATCTCCCCTAGTAAGTCCCATCCCCCCTTCAGTTAGAACACAGTGAGGGAACACAGTTAATCCCTTGATCGCCCCCTAATGTTAACCCTTTCCCTGCCAGTGAAATTTTCACAGTAATCAACACATTTTTATAGCACTGATCGCTTGCAGTACACTTGTAGTGCAAAGTGGGTTTGCCTTTTGTAAATAACCGCCAGTGTGTTGTTTTTAAAATTGTCGCTCTTCTTTTGTTTATAGTGCAAAAAATAAAAACCGCAGGGGTGATCAAATACCACCAAAAGAAAGCTCTATTTGTGGGGAAAAAAGGATGTCAATTTTGTTGGGGTACAATGTCGCACGACCGTGCAATTGTCAGTTAAAGCGATGCAGTGCCGTATCGCAAAATAATTGCCTAGTCATTGAACAGCCAAGTCTTCCGGGGGCTAAAGTGGTTAAATAGTAAGTTCAATATGATGTTTTAAGAGTCACTGGACTTTGCAACAGTTATTCTCAAAATCAATTCTCCAATCAAAAGGTATGGGGGTGTTTTATAGGTGTGCAGTTTTTTTTTAATCAAAAAGCCTAGTTTGTTTGGCAAACAAAGTATCACAAACATACCCATTAATAACTGTTAATTTATAAAATACTGATTTTATACAACCAATTAAAAATAATTCTATATAAAAAAAAAAAGCATCAAACAAAAACTGTACAGTCCCTGTCAACTAGAGATCTAGAACAGTTATTTCGCAGCTACCTAAAGTAACGTGTTTCTGTCGAATCTGTCATTGTTTGGATTTATGTTACAGTACAATTCAGAATTTACTTTGGGTATGGATCCAGTTAATAATTATCTTCTTTATTCAGGAACAAAACAGTACAGGAAAAACATAAGTATTCACAGCCTTTGCCATGACACTGATGAGCTTAGGTTCGCCCATTCAGCTAATCCCAAACATTATGGGGCATTTGTGGCAAATTTGAGCACCACAGTATGCCCCATAATGCACTGAGAGATGCATGTCTGGTGATTGGCCAAAGCATGCAGGTATATATAAAAATTAGGGCTGTCAAATTAACTTTTAATTAATCGATTAATCTTTAATTTTTTTGATCGATTAAAATTCTTTTGATTGGTACTCACCTCTCCGCCGGCTTCTGGGCCTTCAGGGAGTTCCGTCGGAGATCCGGTAACGTCACGGGCACCGGCGTGTCCATCTGAAGGGCTCCTTTGCTGTGCCCTCATATCTGCATGCCGGTGGGACCTTACTATCTGCCACATGCAAGGGCTGTATCACTTCCCTCTATCACGTCCCTCTATCAACCTGGCATTCTACAACCATCCACTGGGAGTTGTGATAGTTCCCTTCATGGGACATCTACATGCCGACGGACTCATGTTAACCTCTCCTCATCTGGATTCAGCAGTGGTATCTTGTATACATTTTTATACCAGTATCATACTTAGCTACATGTTTTTATGACTGCTTTTGCTACCATTTGGTATTACTCGCACCATTTTTACAATTTATGTAGCTACATCGATTTTATCTCCAGTGCAATATTTATTTGGTTACCTACTTGAAGACTATAAAAGTTTTAATGTTATTCCCATCGAGCGCTGCCTTTGTGTGTTTTTTGTATCCTGCTATCCATTTTTCCAGTGGTTGGAGCTGCACTGGGAATCAGCCTGCAAAGAGGAGATCAGCTAAAAGTGGTTGGACCTGTATGTGCGTTATAATTAATCGAAATTAGTCGATTAAAAAAAACAAACGATTAATCGAACACAAAAATTTTGATCAGTAACAGCCCTAATATAAATATATAGTGCAGTCAGTGTAGAATCTATCTATCTATCTATCTATCTATCTATCTATCTATCTATCTATCTATCTATCTATCTATCTATCTATCTATCTATCTATCTATCTATCTATCTATCTATATAAATATATATATATATGTATATATATATATATATAGTACATGCAGTGTAGTATATATATATATATATATATATATATATATATATATATATATATATATATAATAGTGAGAGTCCCTGTCTCTGGGAAAATAGGGTTAATAAGAGAGTTTGCATGTCAGGTGACTGCAAGGCTACAGATAAATTATTTTGAGAGGAGAAATCTGCTCTGGCAGCTTTCTCCGGTTTTTACTATCTTCAGATGGGGCTCTGTAGTATGGAGAATCCTCAGAGTCTTGGGTGGAATGGAATCTCCAAACCAATCTACTGGTCTTATGGATAGCCAGCAGGTTGTGTGCCCAGGTGCACACAGCCCATATAATGAGAGGCTGGAGAGAGCAGAGAGTGGAGGATGATGGAGAGTAAGTAGCTTGCTACTGCTGTGTGAAGACATACCTGTGTTTGGAAAGCAGTCGGCCCTGTGGGCGACTGCAGCCCATGTAAAAGGGATTATTTGCCCAGGGACTGGGAAAGGCTGGCCAGCCTTGAGAGTCGGGGAGACTGAGGAAGCCAGTGAGTCCAGGTGGCTGGAAGGAATCATTTCTAATGAAAGCAAGCAGAGGAACTGCTGACAAGAGAGCTAGGTGGCTTGGTATGTTTTTAATTTGTGTGCTGAACGAATTTTAAACCCCTGTGTGGGAATTCTGAGTGGACATTTTGCTTTAGTTTTTTTTGCGTTTTAATAAACGTGGGCTACCAGGCCCTTAAAGGATCACTAAAGGCAACATTTTTTTTTTTAAATAACAAACATGTTATACTTACCTCCACTGTGCAGCTCGTTTTTCACAGAGTGTCCCCGAACCCTGTCTTCTGGGGTCCCTCGGTGGCTCTCTCAGCTCCTCCTCGCAAAAGCTTTCTACCCTTATCATCTGCTGTAAACATCACATGGAAGCGCCTGGGAATTTTGAATGGTCAGGTAAGTAAGACGGGGGCTCGGGGGGGGGGCAGCCAAAACAAAGCTCTGTTTGTGGGGAAAAAGGACATCAATTTGGTTTGGGTACACCGTCGCACAATTGATGTAGTGCCGTATCGCAAAAAAATGGCCTGGTCATTAAGGGGGTAAATCCTTCTGGTCCTTAATTGGTTAATTGAGCAACTGTGGCAAACGAGGTTTAATGTTGATAAATGTAAAGTTATGCACTTGGGGGCTAGGAATATAGATGCATCATACATATTAGGAGGAGTAGAACTGGGGGAATCCATAGTGGAGAAGGATCTGGGGGTTTTGGTAGATCATAACCTTAATAATAGCATGCAATGCCAAGCTACGGTTTCCAAAGCAAGCTAAATTCTCTCTTGTATTAAGAGAGGTATGGACTCCAGAGAGAGAGAGATCATTTTGCCTCTGTACAAATCATTAGTAAGACCTAATATTCAGTTCAGTTTTGGCCCCAGTTCTCAAAAAGGATATCAGGGAACTGGAGAAAGTGCAGAGAAGGGCAACCAAACTGATAAGAGGCATGGAGGAAAGATTAAAGGAACTAATATTTATAGGTAAAGTTTTTCAGGGAATATCCGATTACCTCTTGGAGGATCGGGAAGGAATTTTTTCCCCTGTTGTAGCAAATTGGATCATGGCTTTCTGGGGTTTTTCGCCTTCCTCTGGATCCACTGTGGGTATAGATTTGTGCATATAGGATTGTATGATTTTTTATTTTTTTTTTACTTAAAACCTGACTAACTATGTAACTATTTGGAAAGGCACACACCTGTCTATATAAGTGACATCCTTGATAAAAACCTTCTCCAGAGCACTCTGGACCTCAGACTGGGGCAAAGGTTCATCTTCCAACAGGACAAGGACCCTAAGCACTCAGCAAGATAACAAAGGAGAGTCTACTGGTTTGGAATAAGTCTGTAACATAACAAAAGGTGGAAAAAGTGAAGCGCTGTAAATACACAACTATTGACAAATCACACTGGTAGCTAATTGGCCTAGTGATGATGTTGATGATGATTTTTGTTGTCTGAAAAAGGGGGTGGGGAAACCTATTGGGCAATCCATTAGGGGGGCTGTAATTGTAAGTTTAACCACTTCCCGCCCGGCCAATAGCCGATTTACGGCCGGGAAGTGGTTATGAACTCGTGACAGGCCGTTCTCAAACGGCCTGCACGATTTCATGCCGCACGCGCCCGTGCGGGCGCGCAGCGCGGCGATCGGTGATGCGGGGTGTCAGTCAGACACCCTGCACCTCCGATCTCGGTAACGAGTCTCCGGCGGAGCCTCGTTACCACGTGATCAGCCGTGTCCAATCACGGCTGATCACGATGTAAACAGGAAGAGCCGCCGACGGCTCTTCCTCACTCGCGTCTGACAGACGCATGTAGAGGAGAGCCGATCAGCGGCTCTCCTGACAGGGGGGGTTCGCGCTGATTGTTTATCAGCGCAGCCCCCCCTCGGATCGCCACACTAGACCACCAGGGAAAATAAATAAATAAATGACAAAAAAAAAAAAAAAAAAAATATGACAAAAAAATAAAATGACAAAAAAAAAAAGGGGGGCAGTAAAAAAAATGATGCCAATCAGTGCCCACACATGGGCACTGATTGGCAACATTGATCCATCAGTGCCACCCCTCAGTGATCATCAGTGCCACCCCAGTGTCTGTCAGTGCCACCCCACAGTGCCAATCCATGCCCAGTGCCCACCTACCAGTGCCCACCTGTGCCACCTATCAGTGCCCACCTGTGCCACCTATCAGTGCCCACCTGTGCCGCCTATCAGTGCCCACCTGTGCCGCCTATCAGTGCCCACCTGTGCCGCCTATCAGTGCCCACCTGTGCCGCCTATGAGTGCCCACCTGTGCCGCCTATGAGTGCCCAGTGCTGCCCATGAGTGCCCATCAGTGCCGCCCATGAGTGCCCATCAGTGCCGCCCATGAGTGCCCATCAGTGCCCAATACCAGCGCCGCCTATCAGTGCCCATCAGTGCTACCTAATCGGTGCCCATCAGAACTACCTCATCGGTGCCCAT
Organism: Rana kukunoris; assembly: GCA_029574335.1. NCBI lineage: Eukaryota > Metazoa > Chordata > Amphibia > Anura > Ranidae > Rana > Rana kukunoris. The sequence continues at coordinate 517,682,023 of CM056049.1, forward strand.
CAGTGCCACCTCATCGGTGCCCATCAGTGCCACCATATCAGTGCCCATAATTGAAAGAGAAAACATACTCATTTACAAAAAAATTAACAGAAAAAAATAAAAACTTTATTTTTTTTTCAAAATCTTCGCTCTATTTTTAGTTGTTGCACAAAAAAAAAAAAACGCAGAGGTGATCAAATACCACCAAAAGAAAGCTCTATTTGTGGGGAAAAAAGGACGCCAATTTTGTTTGGGTGCAGTGTAGCATGACCGCGCAATTGTCATTCAAATTGCGACAGTGCTGAAAGCTGAAAATTGGCTTGGGCGGGAAGGTGCGTAAGTGCCTGGTATGGAAGTGGTTAAGAACTCTTATGTTACAATGAATGTCATCATCATAATTACGGTAGTTAGTTCGTTTTCCAGTGTCTCCACATAACAGATGTCTTATAAACTGCATTTGTATCATTAATGTCAAATGAACAAAAAGAGCATATGATATTCCAAATAATATGTAAGCAACAAGCCCTGGTCTGAAAAGGTCTGTTATGCCCTGTACACACGATCGGATATCTGATGGAATCTAATCCGATGGATTTTTCATCAGATATCCGATGAAGCTGACTTTCATCAGTCTTGACTACACACCATCGGTTAAAAATCCAATCGTTTCCAATACGGTGACGTAAAACACAACGACGTGCTGAGAAAAATGAAGTTCAATGCTTCCGAGCATGCGTCGACTTGATTCTGAGCATGCGTGGATTTTTGACTGATGGATTTCCCCACAGACTAATGTTTTTTTAACCTTAAGAAGATTTTAACACAGGTTCTATTTTTTTTCACTGATGGACAAAAAAACGATGGGGCCCACACACAATCGGTTTGTCCGACGAAAACAGTCCGTTTTCATCAGACGAACTGATCGTGTGTGCAGGGCTTTAGACTTACAATGTACTGCTATGCTTTGTATCTGTTGAAATCAACTTACAGTATGAGTAAAAGAATATCTGACACACCAAGAGCATAAAACATTCAAATTTCTCATATGTTTCTAATGACAGGTTGCATGTGGAGTGTAAAACAATTTATCAAAGTGTTATCTACAGGTTACAAGAAGCTTGATCCCAACCTTGTCAGTACAAGATAATTATTTGACAGGCAGACACGTGGGCCACAAATTATATTGTATGGGATGTAAGGAGGGTGATAACATGTGAGCATCCTAAACTTTTTATTTACCTAACTGTGGAAATGAACCAATTCATGAACGTTGCCCAGGTATGCAGAACTAATTACAGCTTGGCCAATATCACTTCTTATGTACGGTAAAATGCATCAAGCTAGAAATGCATGAACTCTCATTTTTTTTACATTCACAAATAGAGAATGAGTGAATAGACATTAGTCAACAAATATATGTTTATAAGCATTCTGTGTTGAACATTATTTTTGATATTATGATAATTATGCTGGCACCATTAAAAAAAAAAGCATGTAGATCTCCCTTATTCATACCAGGCCCTTCAGGTCAGGTCTGAGTTTTAAGGGAGACCTCATGCACAAAAAAAAGCAAAATAGAATTGTGAGGTCCTTTCTAACCTGCAAAAAACCGGCACAGTCCCACGTTGAGGGCATGTGGCCTGGAATGGTTCAGGGAGGGGGGGGGGGGGCGGTGTGAATGTTCCTCCGTCCCTTACCTGGCCTGGCAGAGTGCATACCTAGATGAGGGTCCGGTGTAGATTTTTGGGAGGCCACAGAGTTTTTTTTCTTAAATTTGCATGGGATTTTTTGCCTTTAAAATTTAAAACAGACCAGAAGTGTTTGGGGTGACCTCATGCTATTTTCTTTAACCACTTCAATACCCAGCCATAGACAATTGATGGCCTGGGATGGGATTTACCATCCTAAGTGGCCGTCAATTGACGGCCTGGGTATTGCAGGCGAATATCTGGACGATGCCTGCAGCCAGAGGCATCATCCAGATATCCATCTCTTCAGCCGGCGATTCTGCACAAAGTAAGAAC